>JAQMYK010000038.1:30998029-31017856 GCA_030014345.1 Clarias buthupogon | reverse complement strand
TGTGTGTGTGTGTGTGTGTGTGTGTGTGTGTGTGTGTGTGTGTGTGTGTGTGTGTGTGTATGTGTGTGTGTGTGTGTAGTTGATTGTAGTAGCTTATGACCTTGGCCAGCCCGTGCCGTATGAGACAACTCAGCCTCTTCAGGTGGCTCTGTCTGATATCGATGACAACGAGCCTGTGTTTCTCAAACCACCGGTCAGTGAATGTTTCTTTAGTCTGAAAGCTTCACCCTTATGGTCTGTTAACTACTTAGCCAGCAATATTATGTATTATCAAATTTGTTTCGATACAAATAATACTGTATATTGTACTGTGAATTGTTTTGTCTAAAATGTGGGTATAAAATGTATTTATGTGTGGCGTTCAAGTGAAACCAGGATTTGTGATGAAATTTCTGGTGAATGAAGGCATGAAATGATTGACATTTACAGAAGACTTCAAGTACAGTACGGCAATGAGAAACATTTGAATGGTGCAAAATCTGTCTGAGACACATCTGTCAGTGGGAACTGAACTCACAATCATTCGCCAGCACCACTTTCACATTACAGCAACCCAGTTGGGAGTTATTGCCATATCCTCCGTACAATCCTGACCTCACTTCAAGCCATTTCCACATGTTTGGGCCAATAAAGGAGTTCCTGGGAGGCCAATGTTTCAGACGTGAAGCGGACAGTTCGATCATGGCTCCGGCGTACTGAAAAAAAGTTCTACCTTGATGGTATCCAAGCACTAGTGAAGCATTGAGAAAAGTGCATTAGTGTATGAGAGGATAGAGAAGTTTGTTTTCTGTCTCAATCGAAAGTGCCGGTTTGACGTGAACGACCTGCATATCTTATTTTGTTTCTCTCTTCGTCATCAACTCATATTCTTCCTCTCTTTCTCTCAGAGAGGCAGTCTTTTGTATCAGTCTCTATCTGTCCCTGAGCACTCCCCCTCTGCCACAGTGGTGGGCAATGTTACAGGAGCGGTGGATGCAGATGAAGGCTCCAATGCTGTGGTTTACTATTTTATTGCAGGTTTGGATTCATTTATCAATTAATCTAAACTGTTATGGAGAACCCTGTGGCGATAATACAGCATAACAAAGCATAGTTTAGCTATCATCCAGTATCTAAAAATATTAGTGTGAATAATATTGATATGGAATAAATGAAACATAAATAAATAAATAAAATCATGGGAAATGATAATGAATTTGCATAAAGGATGATTATTTAATCTTAATCTTTTACAAAATAAGTTGTGAAACCTGAAGTAAAAATGTTGATATTGTTCCTAAAATGTATACTTTTTGTACCATTTTGGTCTTTATTGTTATTAAAATTACAGCTTTACCTTTACAAAGTGCTAACACTAGATACTACATCTAAAAATATTAAAGAGGTTAGACTATGTTTATTTCAATTATTATTTATATATTTTCCATAAAATAGAAAAAAAAATATCAGTCTCTAAAAGTATGTAAATTCTTATAGGTATAAATTAGATTCTTTCTCATTTAACTACATATCAAAGAACATAAAGGCGTAATACTAAATCTCAAAGCCACAAGGAAGAATTAAAATAATTGTTCCTAACATCAGCAGTAATTTTCAACGCACGCAGTTCCTCAAACGCACTAGCAGGATAGTTTGGTGTTACGAACAGTTGGCCAATAAGTGACGCGGTTGCTATTGTGTCACTTCTGAAAACTGAAGTCTGACTCATTTTCGGAGAGGAACTAAGTTCTTTCTTGTTTAATTTGCAGAATCAGCTTGCATAAGCACTTGTTTCTAAAAAGAAATATTTTTGAACATAAATGCACAAAATCCCTGTTGCTCGAGGATTCTCAATCCTGACGACAGGTGTGTGTGTGTGTGTGTGTGTGTGTGCACAGGTGAGTGCGTAAAAAGCTGGGCAGGTCATGTGACAGAGAAATTCCTTCTCTATGATCTGGACAAACAGGAGCTAACTTGTTTCCCAGAGGGTTCATAAGTTCAGAAATGTTGTGGCATAAAAAGAATAAAGCACCAGGATAAGTTATGATAGGAAAAAACTATGGGGTGGGGTAAACCCGCATCGAACTACTGTATCTTGTTTTTCTAGATCGCCACATGCTGATATAACCTTAAACATCAAACAAACAACAAATAAATAAATAAAAAAAGTTAAAACAGAATCACTGATTTGGAAATGCATCAGTCAAAAATGATTTATAAACTCAATCAGGTGGAACTAAACACCTTCTCAATAGCACACAAAGGCATTTGACTTCAATTGTGATCAGCTGTGGTCTCTTTGCATAGATGAGCACAGGCACAAGTCAGGAGATTATGATACAAGGGATTTATCAGGCTTTAAAAGTGCAAACCTACAAACATATCCGTTCATGTCTATTAGAAAAATTAAGTCAAGCGATATGATATAAGTTGTAGTCCTTTTGCTGATCTCTAGGTGGCGACACCGATGGGAACTTTGGATTGAGTGTGGCTGGAGTTTTGCGAGTGAAAAAAGACCTGGACCGGGAGGAAATCCCAGTCTACTCCATCATCGTCAAAGCCTCCAGCAACAGAAACTGGACGCCACCGAGAGGTCAAAGGTCACAGCGAAACCGTGCGGCACTTGATCCGAGCCGTGACCCGACTATACAGGAGGTCAGGATCTACCTTGAAGACATTAACGATCAGCCGCCGAGGTTCACTAAGCTGGAGTATACTGCAGGTACAGGAGTGCAGACCAGACTGTGGGTGTGGCTTACAGCAGGGTTCAGGTGTGAGATTGACACCTGTAATGTTTTTATCTGCTGTCTGTCCCTCTGCAGGTGTAGCAGCAGACGCTAAGGTTGGTTCAGATCTGATTCGGGTTCAAGCCGTCGATAATGACATCGGCAACAACAGCCTCGTGCTTTATCACATTCTGTCCATCCGCTACATCAAACTGCAGTCGAACGAGTCAGAGGACATCGGAAATGTCTTCATCATTGGTGTGGCCCACTGTCTTATCGCTGTTATTATTTATTTGTTTAGTAATATGCCATGGTGTTATGCCATGCCACAAGAAACAAAACACTTTCTGATTCACATTCTTTACTTCCGTTCTGTTCAACACTTTTCTCTCTTCTCTCTGTTCTACTTTCCACTCTATCCAGGGGAGACGGATGGTATGATCAAAACGTTCGACCTGTTCACTGCCTACGACCCGGGCTATTTTGTGGTGGAAGTGTTGGCACGCGACCTGGCAGGGCATAGCGACGTGGCACTGGTGGGCATCTACATCCTGAGAGACGACCAGAGAGTGAAGCTCATCATCAATGAGATCCCTGAACGTGTCTGGCTCTTCCAGGAGGAGTTCATTAACCTGCTCTCGAACATCACAGGAGCCATAGTCAACACGGATGATGTACAGGTTTGTGTGTGTGTGTGTGTGTGTAGACATTAATTTATGTTCAGGTAGTATAATATAAACCTGATATACATCTGTTATGAAGTTCCTGTAACAGCTCCTTCAACAGGTTTAAAATCTATATTTCTTTTCTCTTTCTCAGTTCCATGTGGATAAAAAAGGCAGAGTGAACTTTGCTCAAACCGATGTACTGATTCACGTCGTTAACAAACAGACCAACCGCATCCTGGACGTGGAGAGGTCAGAAGATCACTCTATTATCTGTTCTTTCTTTAAAAGTCAGTGGTTAATCTATCAGTGTACACAGACTAAAGACTGAAAATCTTACTGACCGTTACACCGACAGGGTTATTCAGATGATCGACGAGAATAAAGAACAGCTGAGAAACCTGTTCAGGAATTACAACGTCCTGGATGTCCAGCCTGCCGTGAGTGGACGAGCCCCTGATGACCTCACTACACTTCAGGTTAGTGTCCACGACGTTAGAGCAAAAAATCATCTGGGTAACTGTTATATGGATTTGTGTGCGCCTGTAAAAGTAAAATATGCGGCGGATTAAGTATGCAGGAATGCAAATTAAAAGAGAAATAAGTAATTAAAAAAGAAATTATAAATGTGGAAAAAATGTTGGACTGAAATAACTCATATCCCTCAATAGTGTTTAAAAATATAGCAAGAAAATATGGTATACAGACTGTATGAATTTGTTAAACATTTATAGATAATGTCACACAGCAAGTGAGAAACATTTTAAAAAAAAATTTTTTTTTTTTATATACATAAATGTCTATCAGAATGTAATGGCTTTTGATGTTCCTCTCCCGTCTCAGGTCTGTGTGCATGGAGTTTGCATGTTCTCCATGTGCATAGTGGGTTTCCTTCAGGTACTATAACTTCCTCCCACAGTCCAAAGACATGGAGAGTACGCTAATTGGCATTTCCAAAGAGTGTGTGCATGTGTGCCCTGTGATGGACTGGAACCCTGTCTCCTGGAATAGGCTCCAGGCCCCCCGTGACCCTGTGCAATAAATGAATGAACAATATCCTCACTCTGATTTATTTAGTTATTATAGTCAGCATACATATGCAGAAATGGGGTTAAAATAATATCAACCCAAAATATTAAATAATAAATCAGCATAAAAAGATACTATTGAAAAATAAAAATAATATGTTGTGATGCTACCTTTTTCTGACTCTCAGCTGTCAACACCTGGGTCTTTTTCCTTTAAACAGTGTACAGTCTCACTCCTCTGTCTCTGTCTCTGTCTGTGTAGATGGCTATAATAATCCTGGCCGTGCTCCTGTTTTTGGCTGCCATGTTGTTTATCTTCATGAATTGGTATTACAGAACAGTGTAAGTTATTTTCAAATCTTACTCTTTTTTAAAACATAAAAAACTTCAAACATAACTTATTAGAATATTATTATTATTATTGTTATTATTATTATTATTATTTGTTGTTGTTTTTGCATAGACACAAGAGGAAGCTGAAAGCCATCGTTGCTGGTTCTACAGGTGAAGTTACTACAACGTTCCTGAACAACTGTGACTTTTTAGATAAGTCTGTGAGCATTATGTGTGTTTGTGTGTGTATGTGTTGCATTTATTTGTTTTACAATCTGTCCAGGCAACCAGGGACTGATGGACATCCTAGATATGCCCAACACCAACAAGTACTCGTTTGAGGGGTGAGAGACTGTTAGAGCTGTTAGACTTGATAAGCACAAAGGCCTTGTTCTTTTTATAACATTTTGCAAATTAGTTTAATTATTTATCAGGCCGTATTGACGCAAATAACACCAGTGCTATCAGATGAGTAGTAAAAGCTTATTTTATACTTTGACTCTGGTCACTGTTACTATGAACACACCAAAATAAACAGACTTGCATGTGAGAGAGAGTAAAATCTCACATTTGCATGATTCTGTGTGTGTGTGTGTGTGTGTGTGTGTGTGTGTGTGTGTGTGTGTGTGTGTGTGTGTGTGTGTGTGTGTGTGTAGAGCCAATCCTGTATGGCTGGACCCGTTCTGCAGAAACCTCGAGTTAGCCGCTCAGGCTGAGCATGAAGATGACCTGCCTGAAGATCTGAGTGACATCACAGATCTGTGGAACAGCCCCGCTCGGACTCACGTCAGTCTCACCATGCTTATGTGCACGTCTGCTTCACACTCTACCATCACTATGTTTGGTCATTTGTAAATCTAAGCCCTTTTCAACAGACGCACACTATTATGTTCAGTTCCTTATTTTCACTTCTCTACAGTAAACAAAGTTGGCATTTCTGTGAAAAGAACCAGGCCACTGGTCATGTACAGTAAAGGCCGCATCTGCAAATAGCGTAAGGCAGACTGAAAGAAGGATGTTTAATTAAATCAAAAATGTGTCTGGCAAAAATATTTCTTAGTATAGTGTACAAGAAAATACTCAAAAAGGACATTAGGAACATTCAAATTAGTTATTTTAAATGAATGTTTACTATACATCGATCCTTTGTACAGCAGTGGAGGTTTAAAGTAACCTCATCAAGCAATATTGCAATTTCAGAATAAAGAAAATGAAGAGTGAGTTTTTCTTCTCGGTATGATCTTCAGAAAGTTTATACCACATCAAAAACCTATACAATGGTCAATAATCTCCTTTATTGAACCCCAAATCATATACAGTATTTCTTTACAAAATACTGTATACTGTAAAAAGTAGCTTTCACTGCAGATTAACATGGTTAGTTGTCTATATACTGGTTAAAGTTGGGATCAGGGATCTGTAAGTAACAAGACATTTTGTTACATGCTATATCTAAAATTCTCCTTACTTTTTGGCAGCATGAATAATATATATGAAACCCAAAAACAGAGCATGGGAAACATAAGTCAATTCAGAAAGCTCTCATCCGGGTGTGCATGTGTTTTGAGGAGTGTTTCAAAGCATGTGGTTGACATTTGTTGCAATTTCAATTTTTAAACCAGGTAGCGTTCCCTAGCTTCTGCTAAAAGTATTTGGTTATAATATTTAAGGTATAAAATTATAGCATAATTTGGTATAACACCACATCACCGATCTTAATCAGTAACAAAAATCACACAACTAAACATATTGATTATGCTCGATTTCTAGGGTACTTTTGGCCGCGAGCCTCAGGCCTCTAAACCAGAGGACGATCGCTACCTCAGAGCCGCCATACAGGAGTATGATAACATTGCCAAGCTGGGACATATCATGCGAGAGGGACCCATTAAGGTGAGTTCAGAACGTAATGTACCCATAGTAACAGACATGCTCATAGCCACAAAGGTGAATCACAATCTCGAATTCCTGATATCAAAGCAATATTTTAACATGACATGACTGATCCCACTTTTTGATCAGGGCTCGTTGCTCAAAGTGGTACTGGATGATTATCTGAGACTCAAAAAGCTATTTGCCGCACGTATGGTCACCAAGTCGACCAGCCAAGACCAATCATCCATCACAGAGGTGGGAGATAAAGCTGGATCTGTTTCTCCCTCACCCCTGCCTAGTGCTCTTCCTCTTTCACAAACCTGTCTGTGGCAAACCCTCACTGTTGCTCTGATTCAACTTTCTGGACACACACTAACAATCATTTTTTTAATGTTGATGTATTATTAAAATTAATTATAATGAGCTGCTGTTGTCATCATGAGCAAATATTAGTGTGTGTCCTGTGCTTCTCACTCCACTGCACTAGTGGGCACTAGCTCAACCTGTTGACCTGCCTATATGTGTACCTATGTAACTTTATTTCTTTCCCTCTTGATTCCCAGATCTGTGATCTCATCCTGGAGAATTTCTACATTCACATTCACAATATTTCACAAATTGCTACATAATTGTCCTGAACTAACCGGCTGTATGGTTATCTTACTTTGCTCTTCAGATCATTCTTATTATTGCCTGTTATATCCTCTGTCTAATGTGATTATCTGTCTAATGTAACTTGATTTCTTTCTTTTCCTTTAAACCTCTCAAACTTCAAAATCTGAATATTTCCTGTTATTTTTTTACTGTAATTAAACACCAACGCCACACGTCACTTTACTAGAAACTGCTCGTTTTTCCACTTGTTGCCTACAGGTATTTAACCACTTCCTTTTTGTGTGTGATCTAAAAATAGTAAAGAAATACGAATATGCAAACTTTTTCCTAATCGAACTATTTTCTTTTCCCCCCATGTATGTAGCATCGTTTATTTCCTTGTTTGTTGGATTTCCTGTTTGCAGCCCACACACTTCCCCTTGTTCCTTTGCATATGCTTATTCTTTCTTTTTTTAATCATTTCAACATTTCCTGTATTACTTATGCTTTAATTTAACTCTACCAAACTTTATCTTTGCTTTGTATATTTGTAGGCTCTTCCTTCCCTCACACCAAGTTATAGGTCAAGGCAATTTTCCACTAACTCCTCACTTTTATTCCACTGTTCTAAAGGATCACTGCATTGCTGTATCACCTGATCTGATTTATAAATGAAAATTCTAATATCCTAATGCTAATAATTTTTTTTAAAAAGCTCAGTATTTCCTTCTGTTTGTTTGTTTTGCTCCGCCCAATCCATCCACCTTCTCTAGCTGGTCCAGAGCGACCTCGATGATGACGATGAGCGAATGAGCATCGGCGGACGAGGAACGCTGCGATTTAAGCACAAGCACCCTGTGGAGCTGCGTGGCCCAGACGGAGTCCATGTGGTCCATGGGAGCACAGGCACACTACTGACCTCTGACCTCAACAGCTTGCCGGAAGATGACCAGCGGGCGCTGGCACGCTCTCTGGAGGCGCTGCACGCAGATGGCACGCTGTATGCCGAGAGAAATGCTCGCACCGAGTCAGCTAAATCCACGCCAATGCACCGCAACAAGGGCGGCAACTCCCTTTCAGAGAGCCCACTGGAAATCACTGAGCTCTGACTAGCCGAGGCCTCGCTGGTCTGAGAGGAGAAGCTGAAAAAGAACGCTTCTTGGCCCCCTTCATTGCATTTTCCTTAAAGAAGACTCTGTGTGAGCATCAGAGGGCCATAAGTGAGACTCATGAGTGTGTTCAGAGCAGGGGAGGTGGGAACTGTACGGAATTCACAGTTGGAAAGCCGAGCCTCAGGAAATTTGTTTATTTATTTATTTATTTATTTATTTATTTGATTGATTGATTAGTAGAAACACATTAAGGACAAGCAAAGTGATCGTAGGTTAAATATTTTATTAAGAGACACTCACACACACACACACACACACACACACTCACACACACAAATCTGAGGCCGATGACCACTTAGGTTTGTGTTCTGCCATTTTTGGAAATCTTTGAATAAAAAAAACGTAGTTTTAAAGTTATATAAGAATCCAGTTTTCGAATTGCTTTAGCTTATTTTCTTTTTGCCCCTACGGTTACATTTCCTTAATTTATTATTTTTAATTTTTTTAATTTTTATGTGATCAGATTTTTCAGGAACTTTTTTTTTACTCTATGGCCACAGATTAAGGCTGTGTTTATGAAGATTTTTGGTTGAAGGACATAATTTTTCAGGACAAATGTGTGGAGATGCTCGATGCTGCTGATGAAACACACTCACAAACTCACAGGTGGTTATAAAGGGACGTACAACCCTCTCAAATCAGCGAAAGGCCGAAATAGGAACTCTAGGTTTAATTTTTTTATGTGTTTGGGGTATTTGATATTTGAAAAACAAACCTGAAAGCACCTCTCTTTATTCCCATTGGGGAGAAAACAATAAACAACTACAACAGCTGGACACAATGATTTCTATTTCTTAAATCAGCTGTCTTCCCCTGTGAGATATCAGGTGGGCCATGAAGACTTTGAACAAAATGAGGTATAAAAGAATTCAAACAAAAAAAAGAGAAGAAAAACAAGAAATCACCTCTTTCATGGTCTAATGGAGAGTCCGGAGATCTGAACATTTCAGTACCGTCAGGACAAACATGAACGTCCATGAAAAAATTCAGTGACTTGCTTGAACCGTGACAGAAACCGTGTGAAAAAAGAACAGCAGTAAAAATTTTGTGTGTGCATTTGATTTTTTTTCACACAAAAACTGTGTAAAAAAAAAAAGAAAAAGATGAAAACAAGTTTTATTTAATATCAAAATTATTTTGTAACACTGCCTCTTAAAAAAAGGAGCAAAAGAGGAAAAATATTTTAAGTTAAATAAGTATTTATTTTCTTTTGAGTTTTGATATATAAGAAAAATATAAAATTATTTAAAAAAAAGATATTTTTTGAAAAAAAAACAAAAGCTGAGTTGAAAATATGTATATCGGCTGACTTTTATTTTCTATATCTGATTTTATCTGAGTTATTTCCCCCCCACCTTTCATGTGTGTCATGTGTCAGACCTTAATTTTTTTAATATTATTCTTTTTTTGTAAGATGTTATTTTTTGTCTTTTCTGTGTTGTGTCACCAGCTCAGAGGTGCTAGACGGGACATTGCTGTCAGATGATCAATAAAAGAAATATGCAGCGTTTTTCTTCTCCTCTGGTCACTGGGACGGCGGGGAAAACGGGTCAAAGCAGTCACGAGTGTAATAAAAGTCTGAGAATAATAAGGGTTAGAAGTCCATATTGGTACAGATGCGCAGGATATTACTGTATGGGGAAACGTCTCCGGTCTGCTCAGTTACCTTAACGGCCCTTTCTGAGGGCTCAACTCAGAATTTGCAGAAACGGATTTATAAAATAAAATATAAAAGAAAGATATGTTTATTTAATATTGTCTATTAAATACTCTGTGAGAAAGGGAAGCATGTTTCTCTTATTATATTATTAACTGATTGCAGACTTTATTGCAGGCTTAAATGATTGTGTTTGATATTCAGTAATTCTAATTGCAGAGCAGAAGGTGGTTGAAACTTCAGATTTTTTTGATACCATATCTTTACCCCTGATGTTCATTCCTGTTATGTTCTCATCAGCAGACTCATTTAAAGATAACTCTACTGCCACCCAGTGCTCTGACACCTGTTTGGGTGCAAAATTCTACGTGATTCATTCAGAGCAGAAAAGATGGTCAGATAGAAACAGTGTGTTAATGCATCAGTGGTATAAGTGATATGTGGTATGAGTAAAAAACCATCCTAATTTACATTGTGCTGCATAATTTTCACAGCTATCTACTTCTTCTAAATTCCTCAAGGTTTTTTTCCCTCTGTATAGCATTTTTCATAAACAGCACTGACAAAAATCAGAGATAGGAATCCGTATGTAGGTTTATAGCGGCACGATGGTTAAGTGGTTAACCCTGCACTTGTACCTCCATTGGCCAGATTTAATTCACCTTGGGGTCTGTGAGCAGGGAGTTTGCATGTTCTCCCCTTGCTTAATGGGTTTCCTCCCACAGTCCAAAGACATGCAGATCAGGCTAAATAGCATTCCCAAATTGCCCGTAGTGTATAAATGCTGACTGGAGGTCAAGCTGCAGTCGTAAAAATGGGAGTAAATACAATGGTCATTCTTGGCCTCCACGGTCCCTAGTTGGACTACAAAGTTTCCTAGATGGGTGGATGGATGTACAGTAGGTTTCTACCTGCAATGAACAGTCAGTCAAGAGAGCTGAAGCTCCCTGAGACGACATGAGGAACGAACATGGAGAGGAGCCGGCAAGGAAACTCATTTTCTTTTAAGTTCTGGAATGAGCACACAACAGTCTTAATGATTTTACAGCATCCAGGTGAGATGATCTACTTCAGCAGGAAGATGAGTTTTAGGGATAAAAAGACTTTGTGCTCATTTAGGTATTCACATTCAGACAGAAAAGGTGTTGTAATGCCTTCTTGTGCAAATTATTTACTGTATGTAATAAATGCTTTCATAAGAAAACCATAATGAAAGTGATTCATGCATATCACCAGGAATATTACAGGTATGACTTTTTAATTAGGAATAAGTGAAAAATCAATGTCAGAAGTACATTTGAGGCAAAAAAAAAAAACAAAAAAAAACCCAAGGAGATGGTCAGGGAATCATTAATACAAATGTGATCAGTTTGTGATCAGTTTGTTTTTACATTTGGTAGACACCCTTAACCAGAGTGACTTTCATATTATACATTTGAGTACTTGAGGGTTAAGGGTCCAACAGTGGCAAATTGGTGGTGTAGGGGTTTGAACCTGGAACCTTCTGATCAATAATCCCACATGAGCTACTGCTGCCCCTGTCTGTTGTTTCGTACATGTCAGGTCTTTGGCTGAATGTAAAATTTCTTTTCATTTCTAACGCATTGATTATAGGAGATAATAAAGACGTTGTATTTCATTAATGTGGAGATAATAATAACAATAATAAATGGTGTTTAATTAGCTTTCATTTAACACATTTCTTACCATTTCATCCTTAAATGGAGGTGGGTGAAGAAAACATGGCAAGTAGAATTACATTTATAAGTGAATCTTAATTTTTAAAACACCAGAAAACAATATTCTGTGTGTTTAACCCTGTAGTAGTATTTTTTTTCTCTAATAGTAATTAGAGCATGCGCACTCTCACGCGCGTTGACGGTTGGAGGTAAGATGGCGGAGGATCCTTTGGTCAACTTACAAACGCCTCAGGTTTTATGCTTTATTTTACCCTTTTCTGTCAGACAGAGACTTTAAGAAGGAGACCTTTTAAATGTGTAAAGTTTTGGTCAAGATTTAATTACTTTAAAGTCCAGCGTGGTGTTTTAATGCAAGATTCTGGTAAATGCCGTGTTGAATTGATATTATTTTGTTTAATCTGTCTGCGTTGTTGTAAGCAGCTCTACCTGTTTTGGGGTATTTATTTCACTTCTTAACCTGGGTCGTAATTAGGTTTATGCAAATCTCATCTCTATCTCTACTATAATGCTAATGTTTGTTAGCTGCTCTGTATGAAATATTTAGTTTTACTCCTCCTTTAAACTTCGGGTGTGCGTTTTTTTTCGTAAAAAACTAAACTATTCAGAGGATTATTATTATTATTTTGCCTTTGCGAAGTCAGCAGTAATAGAGCGTGTCCACTAGGTGGCAGTGTGGTATTGAACTGCAGGATTACTGTATGATGGCTTTTTAATCATAATCACAGCTGTTTCTCAAAGGTCATGTGTTAAGAAAAGCTCCTCACAGCACCGTGAGTACACATTTCTGTCTGTGATTTAGCCTTTACTGTATAAATACATTATGAATATCAATTTACAATTAAATTTTTAATTAAAAGGAAAAATAAATTCACATGACAATGAAACCAAAACTTCTTGAAATATTTCACGTTACATGTAATGAATCTAGGGTATATGAATGTTTCACTTGTTTTTCTGGGGGGAAAAATCCTTACAATAATAATAATAATCTAATAATCTATAGATACCTATAGATACCCCCCCAAACACACACACACACACACACACACACACAAAACCTCTTCCCAGTTGTTTGACTAATGGCACTTAGTTATTAACCTACTTAACCCAGTGTAAGTATGTATCCAGTGATGTAAACTTTAAAGCACTTTTTGTAAGTCGCTCTGGATAAGAGTGTCTGCCAAATGCCTAAATGTAAATGTCTCTTGTTTTGGGAGGCAGCGCATCTGTAGTTTCATGTAGTTTAGTTTAGTAAAAAAAAAGGTTTGGACCTGCTTGCGTCCTTCTTGAGAAAAAACAAGACTTCACAATCCATCAAATACAGCTCTAAGCCAACAACAAAAAAGCCACATGTGCTTAAAAGTACAAGTTGTGTGTGTGTGCTTTTTTTTTTTTTTTTTTTTTTACTTACTTACTTACTTGTAGAAGTAACCTGGAACACGTGCCAAACCTGATGGGTTAAGCCACGGCATTAGGACAAATGGATAAATTGGCTGAGGGAACCTGTTTCCAGTCCAAAATGCTTGTGTGTTGGGATGAACCTCGTGTATTTTAACACTATTGGACACACATTAAATGTTTTTTTTGTTTGTTTGTTTTTAAATTGGACTTTAAAGTTTAAATTGAAATTATAAAATCCCATAACTTTAAAACCATTAACATTAAAACCCCCAGATCAGCCCCTCCACAAGACCTCTGTGCTGTGGTGTCTGACATCAGGACGTTTGCAGCAGATCTTCTTAGTGCTTTGTGTTGCGGCGTGGCGTCTATGTGAAGCAGACTTGGGTATTGATTGAAGTGTTGATTTTTACTGGGGAGCTTGGAGGCCGGGTCGGCAGTCTCAGGCTCTTTCCCAGCAGTGTTCTATGGCCAGCATTGATTTTTACTTCTTTTTTTTTTTTTTTTTTTTGGGGCAATTTGTGCTGTTAGCCTTACTGTGGAATCAGGCTTGATGGGCTGGTCTTTGGTCTTTTTGCACTTGACATCATGACATCTGTCCTCCATAGTCGTGCCCGTTTCTGCATGGCAAAAGCAACGTTACAGTACTTATCGGATTCACAGTTACAAAAGCTCTTCCAGCAACAAAACACATCTGATACCGTTGTCATTTTAACCAGTCCTTAGTCTCTGTAGTAATTACTTGTTCTGAATCGCCTCTGAACCATCCATGTTGTATTTCACACCTAACTTGCTTCTAACACAAGGCTGAATCCCAAATCCTCTGTCACCCCTCATCAAGGGCACTACTTGGTGTCTGTCACGTGTAACTGTACACTCTATATTGTGCACTAGCTTTCACTACTCTACACTACACACAGCATTTCACACCATTTGTGATTCAACCCCAGAACAGTTAGTTAACTATTAATTAGAAAACTTGAAATGTCAGTATTAGTCGAGGTTACCTGTACGTCCTTTTATGAAGGCTAAAGCATGGCATGTTCCACAGGTCGTCTCATTTGCAACAGAAGTACTGAATGAGCTAACGCTAGCAAACGCCACCAAATACAGGAGGAATCGCATATTTGTCCAGATTATAATAACAAATCAAACTTCTGCAAGTTAATTTCTTTTGTTTCTCTATCCATTTTCACATTTGTCTTTTACAAAGTCCACATCATTATACTGCATATGAAAATAATCAGCAGAACAGAATCAGTCATGTGCAAGGTTACTCTTATCTGTGTAACAAAGCATCAGGTAATACTGTAGGTCATCATATAACCTTTATTTACCTTTAAATAAATTACTTTTTTTGTGCTCCAAAATATACCTTGAATGTAATTATTATTGAAAATACATAGTAACTTAATGTTGGTTAACAATGTTTCTGTAGTGACTGATGTGACAACAAAAGGTCGATATAGTTGTTTCATTATTTTTCAGTTGCCCTGTTAATGTTCTGGCTCATCTGTGTATATTTGTTTCTTGATATGAACAATCTTATTTACCTTTTTTTAGACCCCAATATTGATGAGATGCTCTGCAGAGACGGGCTGTATAGAACAATGGCTCTTTAAATAAATGCAGTTCTGTTGTTTTTACAGTCATCTCTATTTAGTCTGAAGCTCAGTAAAGTAGGTTTATTAATGAACTTAACATTCATTCCCCAGCGCTGTGCATGTATTGCAGATTGATTTTATTTTCTCCCTAGTTTTTTCAGTAAAAAAAGAAAACCTCATGTACCTTTTACTCTGTCTCTACATATTGGACTAGTATCAAGTATTCTTGTGTGCTTGTGAGTAGTAAGAGTGGTAATTTGACTGAAACCTGGAGACTCTCCCCACAAGCTTCATATGTGTAATAAATTGTATCATTTGTAAGTTATCCAAACAGTCATTATTATAATTAATAGTTCAGTGTTGTATGCCTTCTAAATTATAATGTTTAAGAAAATATAAAATGTAGGGTAATAAATCTGTCTGTATTGTAGATAGTTTGAGGTTGGATATATTTACTTATGGGATTTTAGTGTTGTATTCTTTCCTGCCTCAGGAAGCCACTGTGCGGCAGCAGTGAGTTCAGATGGGGAGCTGTTCACCGCCTCTCTACAAGGAGAGATCAACATTAATACCCTGCCACTGGAAGTAACGGATTCAGTACCTAAACCAAGTGTACAGCATGCTGCAGGGGGGGCGAAAGCATGTTGTGAACATGGGAGTGACAGTTTAGATTTATTTTTTTTATGTTTCATTTGTAGGTGTCAATGTTTGGATTTCAAAGAGCCAAAAAAAAAAAAAACCTGAACTTTTTTTTTTTATTTTTTTATTTTTTTAAGTTCTATTTGTTGGAAAACTACAAGATGGAAATAGAAAAATATTTATGCCAAGTCTCTAGATAAAAAGTGCATGTTTTTAAGTGTCTAGATATATGCATATCTTTTTATTGAATTGACTAGATGTTAATACATTTGGGTAATTAACTATTCATAACTGGACGCAGTAATCTTCACTTAATCCTTTTTATTTGAGAGTTAATTTTCCGTGCTTAAGTTGATAAGCACTATTTGGGTAAAAAGTCAGATGTGATTACCTGCAGCACTACAGTCTATGGGCAAATATGAAGCCAGAGAAATTCACTTAGCCTTTAATAGCCTTAATGGTGCACAGCACAAAGTAGAGCATTGAGTGATGTAGTGCAAGAAAATAAATGAGGTAGACTGATATGTTGTTTAATTGTTCTTGTTTATTAGCATTTATCTTAATGGCACACAATTGTGTAATGACTACACAAATGGACTGAATCACTGGGAGGTAAACAGGCAAAACTAATTCTGTGTTATATGCATATACAGGTGTGCATTGTATGCATATATGCAAATAAAAAAGTTTTTAATTCCATTTTCAGGTAGCTGCAGTTGTGCCGTTTTTTTTTTCTTTTCTTTTTTTTCTTTTTCTTTTTTTTTTCTTTTAAGCAAAGCTTACAAAGCTGTGTTAACCTGGCTGGTTATTTTTTTTTTATTTTTTTATTTTTTTATTTTTTATAAATACTGCATATTTTAATAAAGTGAGCTCGTTGTGTTGTGTCCCAACCTACAGAGAGAGAAAACTTGGAGCTTTTGTAGGATATTAATAAATACTACATACTCCTATATGGTGTAAAAGCTTTTTAGGTGCCTAATAAGTGTGTTAATGAGTTTTGATAAATGAGACCCAATGTATATCATTTAGATAAAAACGTCTTTTGTTCTGTTGACCAAAGTACAAATGCTGGAAAGTTTTGTTTACAACACTCTCTTACCTGTTTTAAGAAAACAAGCCCTCATGTGTCCGAGAAGCCACAGCAGGTTAGGGTTGAACCAGACTCTAAGGCATGATTGTCCAGTTTTTTTTTTTTTTTTTTTAGTGCAGATGTCATGATCATACTGCAAGGGAGGAAAAAGATGCACAGAGATCCAGCTGAGTTGTGCTGAGCCACAGACACAGCACACAAAATGAGAGAGAAGCAAGAGGCAAACAAGCAAATGCTGTAAAATTTAGCAGCAACTTTAGTTTACACAAGATTATTGTCTTGTGGACATCATTCTGATAGTTTCAAGGCTGTCTTGAGTGTGAAATGCATAGAAAAATTTGGGGTCTCCAAAACCCATGATGTGTATGCAATGAATGTTCCGGGGCCTTTACATGTGAACAGTGGTAAGAGGATTTTTTTTTATATGTATTTTTTTTAGCTAGAACGAGTAAAATGTAGAAGCTTGTAGTGTGACACTGTTTACTTTATCAGCCAGCGGTTGTTGTTTTTTTGCTGTTTGCAGGTACAGTACTTAATCTATACAAAGACTCATTATTCCATGCAGTCTAAAATGTGAAACACTACAGTGACTACAGTAATTATGCCAACGATTGCAAACACTATTTACTCGCGAAGACCATGTTGTGCTTTTTAGCTCTAGCTGTAATTTTAATTACAGGCTGAAGTAAATGTGCTAATTCTATTTTATTATTTTTACATAACGTAAATAAATTTTAATCATATTGACACTCATTTTTCTTATTTAAAATTTTTAGGTCATCAGCAGTCGTATAAGCATTTCACTTCATATCATACTGTGTATGACTGTGTATTTGACAAATTGAATTTGAATTCTAATACCTTATCCTTTCCACAGGAACACCTTGATCACTTTGCACCTTCCTGTGATACTGAAACATGAAAATTTAGTTGTTTTTTTGTCTTATTACTACAACAGAGAGAATGAGAGGCTTGTGATGGAACAAATATTTATAGCACATTACATGAAAACAGAAATGTATATTCGCATGGATATTTCACAACATAAAATGTAACTACAAATCCAAAAAAAGCATCAAGTCTTGATAAACAAACTAGAAACGCAGTCATAGAAATAGCTACTAAAAACATAATCCTTACATCATGCTTTTACTTCATCCAACATGATCATCATTTAAACATTTGAAATCCTACAAGTGCATCAGATGCAGCACTAAATAATGTGAACATATTTATTTTCAGGGTGAGCACAATGTCTTTGACTTCAAACATGTATTACACAAAACTTATACAAGATTTGGTTTGAGGAAAATTCTGTATTTAAAAAAAATCGCTTTAGTGGTATATATAATGCCACAACATTCATGTCTCTATCCCTGTAAGTTTTATATACAGTATGATGTACAGTAGTACATAGATGTAGTACCCCATCAAGGACTTTATGTAATACTTTTTCATAAAAAATCATAAAACTATGAGTCTATTTTGTTTCTTGTATACAGTATGTACATTTTGGAAAGGGGATGTACTGTATAAAAAATACTAAGCAACCTGATTGACTAACATACAGTAACTAGGTAGATTTAAATTAAGTGAGAAGTGTTTAGTGGGTTTCAAATCCATTTTCAAAATCTGTAGCTACAATTACAGTCAAAAGGTTTGGACACAAACTCGGACAGTACTGTAATTATCACAGTGTTATCTAATTAAAAGAATTAAGGTTACTACTTCAAAAACTGCACCTGGTGTCATAATGAGCATGTCTTGCTTTTCAACTTCCTCCAGCTGAGTTCCATGTAAGCCATGGATTATTCTCTAATTCTAATTCTAACGTTCTGGGGAGTATCAGAAATCCAAAATCCCTGTGAACACATTTCATTCTCAGTCATTTTCCTGCCGTGCTGTTTAAGCAGTCATGTTAAAGCAGTAAATTCCAACCCTGATCCTGGAGTATCTGTCTTGAAAAATTTTAATGTTTTCACAAAAAAATGTCAAATTTCCAGTTTTGTAGAACAATACCAAAAACCACCAAAACTATGCAGTAAGGCATAATGCAATCATGTAACAAGCCAAACTCTCCTTTTGCTTTGGTGCTAGCTTTGCCTACTCTTGGCATTCTCTCACCTGAAATTATTTCCCATTATATCATTGGCTGTCAACACTGGTCCCACACACTGTAGTATTTTCCCTGCGCTTACACATGCACTCAACTCAGAAAAGGCTGTTGTTCGCCTGATTAGTTGAATAAGGTGTGCTGGGAGCTGAGATAAGACTAAAATGTTGGCTAAAAAAAGACTAAGGTTGATCTGGCGAGCGTTTGTTAGCTGCCAATAGTGGGCAAATCTGTCATCAAGGTAAACAATGGTTACTCTGAAGAATCGTGAACATGAGATATAAGTTTTACACTTTTTTATTGTTGTTTATCACATAATTCCATTCCATTTGGATGTAGAAAAAAAAGTACAAGAAATTAATTTATACCTGGTATGAGTAGGTGTACTGTACCTACATTTCTGACTGGTACTATATTTAAGATAATTTATTTAATCTATTTAACTATTTCTATGATTTATAGAAGTCATTTCCAGTACTTAAAGTAGGTTTTACAGGTGGAGGAAACCTTCACCTATCCACACCTGGATGTATCATTAATGTGTCTGGTTTCAATCGTAACCAATAAAACCAGAACATTAGTAGTGTAACAGTACAACCACAGAAACAAATCTTCTGTCAACAGGAAAAGCTGGTTGTGTATCACACTGATGTAATAACTGTTTACTGTAAACGTTGTTATTTAACGTGTATATATACAGTCAGACAAAATGTATACACACTTCGGGAGAAGAAAAACTTGTATAAACATTTTAATACTGAATTATGTAGTAAAATATGATATTAATATTTTGCTAATAAAATATACATCATACTATTTTTCTTTTCCCAAAGCGTGTATACTTTATTTGGCTGACTCTGTAGTATATAAGTCGCCGTAACGCCCTCTAGTGGCTAACTGCTTTAAACAAGGTAAAAAACTTAGCAGACTAAAGCAGTAGAGGGCGAGGGTTACCACAATTTAATTTACAGTTCAGCTACAAGTTCGCCCTCTAGTGGCTAACTGCTTTAACAAGCTAAATAAAAACATGGCGGACTAAAGCAGTTCCCACTAGAGGGCGACGGTTACCACGATTTAATTTACAGTTAAGCTACAACTTCGCCCTCTAGTGGCTAACTGCTTTAACAAGCTAAATAAAAAAACATAGCAGACTAAAGCAGTTCCCATTAGAGGGCGGCGGTTACCACGATTTAATTTACAGTTCAGATACAAGTTCTCCCTCTAGTGGCTAACTGCTTTAACAAGCTAAAAAAA
>JAQMYK010000038.1:30983522-30997073 GCA_030014345.1 Clarias buthupogon | reverse complement strand
TTAACACATATCCACTTTTACTGCTTGGTTGTCTTTAAGGTAATGTTTTAGCCTGCTACGTTTTTTTATCTTGTTAGTGCAGATAGCCACTAGAGGGCGAACTTGTAGCTTATTTGAAAAACGCAGCGTTATAGCGATTTTATTTTGAGATAAGCTACAAGTTCGCCCTCTAGCGGCTATCTGCACTAACATGGTTGGAAAATTATTTAAAGCTATATTTTCAAAATGTATGGTTTTTACACAGACTTGATTATTTATGGTCAAACTGTACATTTAGCAAATTTAGCCTTACATTTTTCAACTTACATTTTGCTTGTGACATAACCAAAAATGACCCTTTAATAATATCAATCCATATTCATAATATTGAAGTCATAGTTGAAAATTTTGCAGAGGTGTACATAAAATATACACAACTTGTATTCATACAAAACACACAAATATTCTTGATTTATGTTTTTTTTTTAAAAACATTTATAAATATGCATCAGTTATCTTTTTGTCTATAAATGTAGTTAAGTACACACAAGATTATTTTATTTATCTACTGTATTATATAATCTATTAATTCACAGCTTTAAGCTCCACTCTACATCAATGACACACAATGGGGTATTAAAAAAAAAACAATAAATAAATAAACTCTTGCTTTAATGTAAAAAAAAAAAAAAAAGGCTTTTAGATATAGATAAAGTTTAACATTGACTCCTGATCATCACTATGTCACACACACCCCTGAACCATCTGTACAAACCCAGAGAAATAGCTAAAATTTAAGTCTTTTAAAGGTAGGTGTAGGCCATTTCTCTGTTGTTATCTATAGGAAACATTTTAAGAGGTGCTTTATCTTGTGAGACCCTGTAGTCCTCTGGTAAAGTGCTTGTGCCCTGCCGTTAAGGTTTCAAGTTCAAACCAGGTCTGGTTTCTTTGGTTACTGCTAAATGATAAATGTACTAAATAAAGATGTTGTTTCTGTGAGCTTGTGTGACTCAGGAGGTTGGGTGAGTTGTGTGTGTATCCTTGTGGTGCTGAAGCTCAGGGTTCAATTCCCAGCCTGAAGGGGAAAAAGGCAATGATGGTGGTTATGCTGACTATAAAATAGAACTTTTATTTAAAATGTTATAGTTTACATACTGTAATTAGTAATATACTGGATACAATAATATTGCATAATAGTAAGAACAAAAAAAAAAGAAACAATGGATATATAATACAAAGTAAAATAATAAATATATATGGAGAGAGTGCAAAGTAGTATAACCCCTCCTTTCACCTCTCCAGGAGCCCCAGTTGGGACAGACCAGCTCTTCTCTTTCTTTCTCTCTCTGCTGGATTTAGTGCCCCACCTGGTTCCAGCACCTTAAGCTCAGTAGGTTTCGAACCTGTGCACTCCCTAGCAGCAGGTCAGGCCCTACTATCCTCAGTCCACTGAGCCACCAGTGCCTTCAACCAACATGGCTTTTTTAGGGGGTTTATCTTTTACTTTATATTACCTAGGGAGAAAGAGATGATCATCTGATCTTGACACCTGCACATTTACTCTCTGAGCCACAATGACCTTAAAGTAATATTGCTTTTTTTGGGGGGGTGGGGGTAATCTTTACCTTATAATTACTGCTTCTGAAATACGTGTCAAGAAAGGTCTGAGCTTTGAACCTAGGTCATCTGAGTCTAACACCCACATGCTTCCTCACTGAGCTACAGGGTGCCTGAGGAGGAGCGTTTTTTATTTGAGGGGATTTAAAAAAATTTTTTTTACTTTACTCTATGTGGAAAGGGGCAAGGAGGTAAAGAAAGTCCTGGCTCCCAGCTCACCTACATCAGATACCGGTTTGCTGATACAATGAGCCACAAAGCTACTTGGAAATGAGGTGGCTTATTATTTCCTTATTGTCTTTTTAGAAATAGATGCCTTGGTAAAAATAAATAAATAAATAAAGCCAGGGACTTGAACCCAGGTCATCAAAATCAGACATTGGTTAGCTTGCTCGTTGAGCCACAAGGGCACTGGAAATACTCCCTTTTTAGTGGATTGATCCCTTATTTTAAATTCCCTATGGAGAAATGGGTGTCTTAGTAAAGAAAAACTTGAGCTTTGAACCCAAGTCATCTGAGACAGACACCTGCTTACTTATGCACTGAGCCACAAGAGCACACAACCACCAAACTGCTTTAATAGGTTTATCTTTTAGTTTACATTATATTTACTTAATATTACATATATTGACTTCTTTGCACTGTGGTGAGCCTGTGGTGAGAAGCATACTGTAGGCATCTGAATGAGACAACCGCACCTTCTTAACAGAAATTTTTAGGGCTTTATCTTTTATTTTACTTTATTCTTTAACTTCTTAAGAAACATCTAAAGAAGGCATTAATTACTGACTAAATTACTGGTACCTCCAGACATCACTATCAATACATACTTACTGTAACTGGTCATCTGTATCCAGAGCCACCAGAGCAGAGCAGCAAGCCTCTGTTTTACTAAGAAATATTAAATACTCGTGTCTGGAGCAACAGCAACATGGCGGGACAGTGGACGTGTTGTTGCCGCACCACAACAGGGTCCTGTGTTTGATCCTGAGATCGGGACAGGTCAGCACAGGGCTATGTCAGGGTCTGTGTATGTGCTGTACACCTCAGTTTCCTCTCATCTCTCAAAAATGTAAGAGGATGAATGGCTCCTTGTGTTACAAACGTGTTCCTGCCTTGTCCAAAGTGGTGACTGGATGTATTGTTAATCTCTGCAGGATAATGCCCTTACTAAGATGAATGAGAAATGCTCATCATATCTAACCAATAAATAAATAATTTTCCCAGAAAAAGATGAGCTATTCCCTCAGGTCATGTGACATCAACAAACTGCCAAACAATGTGCTAATAAATGCAGAAGAGTTTGAAGTTTCTGATATTAACTTATCTTATCTCGTATTATGTATCAAGGATGAAATCTCCAGTGAAGACATGATGGCGACAGAGTGGAGAGTAATGCGTAAAGTATTTGTTTAGTGTTTTATTTAAGGCAAACACTCACTCACTCACTTATCATCTATAAAGCTTTATCCTGTGTACAGGGTCTCAGGGACCCAGACAGGGTACATCCAGGACAGTGTGCCAATCCATTGCAGGGCACACACATACAGTACACACAATCATTCACACACTAGGGCAGCTTAGCAATGCCAGTTAGCCTAGTCTGCATGTCTTTGGACTGTGGGAGGAGACTGGAGTACCCGGAGGAAACCCACCAGGGAGAACATGCACACTCCAGCACAGGGAGAACATGCACACTCCACAGACACAGACCTGAGGTGGGAATCAAACCCAGACCGTGGAGGTTCAGACCTAACCAATGGTCTCATGCAGTGCTAAGTGTGCAGGAAACATATTCCGTATGACCATAAGGATTAGAATAAGTATAAGTGTATTATGTCCAGGTGAAGTTTTCCACTATATAATGAATGAGAATTAAGCATAACTTTTCAGGAATGTAATCATTAGTGTTCATCCGCAATCATGTCGCATGACATCCTCACCAGGAGCCAGAGATTCTGAGGTCAAGAAGGCTGCTAGCAGAAGTAGAGCATCATTAAATAATGATTGTTTGTTAGTTTCTCCACCAGGTGTCAGTCTAGCTCCAGAGTAGCATAATAGCCCTTGAATTAGATTTTTAAAAATTCAAATTACATGAATCATAATCTTATGGAGCCCATAGAGACATGTCTTAAAAAACAATAAAAACAACAAAAACTTATAATTATCTGGTATACACCAGAAACTTCGTAATAACATTAGGTAAATATAGGTTTTGGATGTCTCTATAGGGAATTAATATAGCCAAACCATATTCTAAATGTTTACTACCACATTTTTTTATTTTATTATAATTTTTTTTTTCATGTATTTTTATTTCCAGAATCACACACATTTGCAGTCAAGATCATTTTAGGCTGTTTATGCTATTTCATTCAATTAAAACAAAATTAAATGAATATCGCTTTTAACAATGGTCACTGTCATAAAAAGCAAAGCAGCTTTATATAAATAAATATTCAGTATATAAATTTAATAAATTGTATAAACATATAGCTTTATAAGTTTGTCCCTAATGCGCAAGCTGGTGGCAAGGAAAAACTCCCTGAGATGACATGAGGAGAGCGGGAGAACCAGACTTTAAAGGTATCCACTAGCCTCTTTCAGGTGAAACCAGATAGCATGACCATAAATAAATCCCTTTTAAAACTATGGGCTACAAGGTCCAAAGTGTAATTGTATAACAGGAAATGCGTTTCAATGGTGGAAGTGTTCTAATCAGGTGGTGCTAAGGGTGCAGGGTGCTTTCATCAGAGAGTGATGCACTATCCCGGGTGTCCCAGTGCAGATAGAAATCAATGGCGTGGGGTGTATAATGCCGCATTGTCCTGCTTGGCTGGCCCTGGTACCCTCATGCCCATCAAAGTGCTTCCATGTGGTGACATCACATCCCTCGGCCCAATCGAATGTCCGATCTGGAGAGAGACCCGGCACACATGAACCGTGTGAGGTCTGTTTAGGTGTGGAGACGTGCATGTACCCACACACACCCTCAGCATTGCATACACAGCCATCACACACACATGTACGGAGATAAATACAAAACTCACAAAAAAACAGCACAATATATCCTTCTCTTCCTTTCCCATCACTAAACAGAGGTTTGTTGCGCCTTTAATCTTAAAGACTGACCTTTATCAGTCACAGTTCGCCTGGTTCCGGGCCTCCTTTCCAAAACAAGACAACAACCAACCTAGCAAACAAAGAGCTCAAAGAAAAAGCAAGCTTTCGTGTCATAATCTTCTAAGAAGCTCAGAAACCTTGTGCGAACGGAAATCCAAAATCAGAGTGATAAAGTCGTATCCATGTTAGTAACGGATAAAACAGGATATGTGGGGTGGATGCATGAAGGTTAAACAGGAGTAGTTGTTATTGGTGTGGCATCCAGCTGTGCATGAAAAGAGGATCTTCTCTGGACAAACACAATGAAGTAGAAAAATGTACCTGTAAGCGTTCACCCTCAAAGTAGCCGGGATCTGATAAGCTACAGAGTTACTTTCAAAAGGAATTATTCCACGGCAGCATGTGCTCGAGTGTCTCTTTAGGAAAGAATAAGTGCGCATAATAATATAAATATGATGAATATGAAGTGTGTGTTTCTGCATGGTTTCACGTGCACTTTATCAGGAGGGAATTCCCATGCAGGTCATCTGATTGAGCTTCAGAGCGTCTTTTGGCATCACAAGCCACAAGATATGAGATTTCACAGATCAAAGCCCACCTTTCTTCTGTCTTTATCTGAAAACAAAACTCGCCCCAGTGTTCACCACATAGTTTTGCAAAATCCGCCTACTGAGCTGCATTTCTCTCGCACATGGTGTGAAAGGAAAAGAAGCACAAAGCAGTACTGATCATATGGGTTGCTATCTTTATTGTAAATACATTATTTTTTTAGATTTCTGCAAGGAATGAAACTCTTGTGAGCAAGTTGTCAGTGGAACATATAATCAACACACAGGATGGGCTCCTATGCAAAGCAGAATTCCTGAACCACCCTAAATTTGAGTTGAATGAAAGCAAAAATTAATAAATGAGACACCTAAAAAAAGAAATGAACTTATTGAGGTGGAGCTGGCACCTCACTCTATCTTCAAGGTCCCCGGTCACATATGGATTTCGAGTAACTCTTAGTGTGGGTAGTCACATCTCCAAAATAACATGCTGCTGGATGAATCAGGTACTCGACATTGCCTCTAGGGGCATGCATGGTGTCCTGCAATGAACTGGTGTCACACCCATTGTGCATATCATTTTATCTCCCGGTGTCTCAGGATAGACTCCAGATCTACCTCATCCATGACCAGGATAAATCTGAAGATGATTATTTTTTAAATACATTTTTTAATCTGGTTTTTCTGTGGTTTAAAGGAGAAAGAGCTAGTTGCATATTAGAAGCAGCTTCCAGTCAACTTCTTGGCTTTGTCTTAATCTGAGGTCCACCACAAGGTGGCTATAACCATGAAATAAACTTAAAATCAGCTAAACTGCTATTTCCCAGAAGGCAAATGTGACCAGGTCACCTCCTCAACAAAGACTTTTTTTGCTTTATTGATTGGATCAGAATATGGATTTAAGTTCCTTAAGAACCTTTCTGATTACCTGTGTCATGTTAAAACAAAAAACCTTATTATAAATGAAAATTGGGTCATCAAGCCATCTTTAAGGACACAGGTTGCACAGTGGTTAAGACTGTGGGGTACTGATCAGAAGATCAGAGGGTTAAACCCCAGCACCAAGATGCATCTGCCCCTGGGCCCTTGACCCTCAACTGCTCATAGGGTTAATGAGATAAAAGAAA
Organism: Clarias buthupogon; assembly: GCA_030014345.1. Lineage (NCBI taxonomy): Eukaryota > Metazoa > Chordata > Actinopteri > Siluriformes > Clariidae > Clarias > Clarias buthupogon. Next base: position 30,990,679 of record JAQMYK010000038.1, on the reverse strand, counting down.
AACTGTGGACTGTTTTGTAGTGCTGAAGTCTAGTTTTTATATATGTTCGATTTAATCTACATAAAAATACCATCCTGAACACAGCATCTTCACAACCTCTTGCATTTTTTCAATCCAGAAATTCAGAAGTCCCCGCCCCACCCCCCCTCCCAATTTTAAACCACATGACAGAAAAGCCAAAGCCTGGCTGACGCATTGGTGAGATGTCTACACCAGTGTGTGTATGTTTGACAGCGGTATAAACAGAGAAAAAATGGAGGCAGGTTTTTATGCCTAAAGCAGCATGATGAACAGATGGCCTGTCTGAACATGTTATGGAAGTGCTGCAGATATGATTAGTCATGTTCCTTTGTGTGTGTGTGTGTGTGTGTGTGTGTGTGTTTTAATCGACTCTAGTTGTGCAAGAACCAGGTTGAACCGTAAACCATAAATATTAGACATTAAGAAGTCTTCTGGAGGTAAACGAATAACTTTAATGTGAGATTACTATTCATTTATTCTCTATACAAATATTTAACTAAACAATTTGCTGCATGTTCTTGCTGAGATTCAAGAATAATTTATTCATTCTTTTTAATCCTTTACCAAATCTTCAGCTGGAAAAGTCCTCAAAACAATGTTAATGAATTGCTCTTGACTGCGAGTGGCTGCAAAAAGTCTGCCAATGTGCACCTGGAAAGGGATATTATAACAGCTCTTTATTAGGGTTCAAATAAATATAAATTTATAGATTTTCCATCAATCTGGACATCTTAAAAAAGTAAATACTTTAAAGAAATAAAGAACAATTACTAATTGTAGGTACAGTATTGTATTGTATATTGTGTATTTTACAACATATACATTTTACTTTCAGTATGTAGGATTTTTTCCAGCCATGCTTCCAGGAACAACCTGCAGTACTTACAGTAAGTGTAATTCACTTGACAAATCTACTACAATATAGGAAATTTTAGCAAAATGACACTGTTTATTATTTTTGGGTTACTTTCAAACCTTCCCACAACTTCTGCCACAAAGATTGTTGTCACTGGATTAAACCAAAACAACTAAATACTTAAATGCATTATTATCCTAAACAGAAATTAGTTGCACTATAAAAACATAAACAGTGCTGCCACCAATCCTGACTATTCAATCATTCCAAACAGAACAAATTGGAAATTTACATATAATTAGTAAGCAGACTTTACAAATGGTACGTCTGACCATAAATCCAAATAAACTCAGGAATAAACCAAAGTCAATTCAATTAGGGGAACAGCTGATCAACATGCATTATAAACAAACAATACATCTCAGTACAATGTCGGAGTTCACCTGAGCAAATTGTACAAGTAGGAAGGTCTGCAGTGAGAGGTTTTACCTCAGAGGCTGATGATGTGATGTTTCTCCTCATAATGAAATTAGTAATGAAATTTAACAGTAATGGTGATTTTCCATATTTATCTTAGGTTACTAAGTGCTAGATACTCGTACTGTAATTGTAAACAAAAATATATGTGTTCACAGGCTGCCACAAATACATATATACATCCATCCATCCATCCATCCATCCATCTATACATACATAGACACATGCATTTATGCTAACACTGGGCTCTGCGTATGACAAGCCACTTTCTAACAACTTAAGACCTCTTATTTTAATCTCAAACACCAGTAACTAACATTTTGAATGTTATATTTGACATTTCTATTGGTTATACAGCACTTTAATGCCTGAAAAATGTGGAAATAAAAAAGGTTTCCAAAATGTTTCTCTCTTTATGATAGAAAATCTGCACTAGAGCTCCCCCTGTTGGCTGCATGGGTTAGGGTTAGCCCTAACCATAACCCTAACCCCAGGGGTAACACCACAGGGATTTAGACCTGAAGAAACAAAAACCTGAACAATAACATGTTTGACAGAACTCTTTCAATTTAAGAAAGTTTTCAGACACTATACAGGGAAATCGTACGTGGGTTGGGTTAAAGCTCAGGGTTACTGAGCAGATGGTCAGAGGTTCAAGCTAGTCCCTAGTTCTGCCCACAGAGTATGAGTGAGTGTGTGTGCCCTGTGATGCATTGGCACCCCATCCAAGGTGTACTCCACTTCTCGCCCTGAGTCCACTGGGAAATGTTCCGGGCTCCTCCTGACCCTGAACAGCATCAGCAGTACAGAGAATGAGTGAGTAAGAGTGACTGATTTCACATGCCTGATCTGTTTCATTCCTCTTATTTCACAAGAGTAGCCACTATAAACACTTGTTCCCTATTCGGCTCACATCCTTTCTCTCTTTAACATTAGTACGCTTAAAAGAAAATGCACCCTGTTAAGTTACAGAGGCAACCTGAAGATTTCCCCATGCAGAAAAATATACTGATTCCCCTAAAGCATTCACACTTGAGACAAAATAACTAAATGTGAAACATAAAAACTGAATAAATAACTCCAAATACATTTATGTTAGACTGAATGGGCATTGGTGCCTCAGTGCTAGGGTTCTTGTCTGGTACATGGAAGTTCAAAACCCCAACCACTCAATTCAGTGTCACATGCCTGGCTAAAATGGGAGGGTTGTCCCAGGAAGGGCATTGGACCTTAAACCTTTACCAAGTTGTGTGCTGCTCATGTGTGGTCCACTGTGGTGACCCCTTGATGAGGGCAGCCGAAAGACCAATCACCACAGCATTTGGCTATTATTAGACTTAGATTATGTGTAGTGTCCATTGTGCTGTAGTGTCCCTCTGTAAGCTGCCGCCTTTAGGAATATCAAGCTATTGGAAAAAGTGCATTAATAGTGATCTGACCGACCAGAATTAAGAATTCAACAAAGTGTAAAATCAGATGAATTAAAAGGCATGAATTGATATAGATTATTTTGTTATGCTGCTCAAAGTCATGGCAATCACAACTGTAAGAATTACTACTAAAAATTATATTTAAAAGCGTCCAGCTAAAAAAAAAAAAAAAAACTTGCTTTCCTCTTTGAAAAGCCATTAGTAGAAAAAAAACATCTGAACACTCTTTTTCATTAAGTTTGCCTCCTGTTGGTCTGCTCATAAATTACACCCCAGCTATGACGCTTATCTCCTTATTTATGTGTTTGTCTTCTTTATACACTCAGCCATTTCATGAGGCTCTAGTGTATTTTTTAAGCACACAGATGTGCAGCGTTCATGATTGAGGAGGAAAAAGAGAATTAGGTTCAGCAGCCGGTCTGAAAGGCCCCATTTAGCCTTGACAGACGGAGTTTTACCAGCGAGTGTAAAAACGTCAAAGCCCATACAGCATCGAGGTCTCCTAGCCAGACTCGAAGGCCCTGTATTCAGCTTGGACTGTCTCAATCCAAGGTCTTTCGACCCAATGAGAGTGCACATTTATTAGCTGAGAGAGCCATGGCTCCTTAGGAGAGCGTGAAACGTCGGTCCAAGTCAAATTCCACCCGTTGCCATCGTAAAAGAGTCACCTAATTAACGTTAATCCGTTTTTGATGGCTGAATGTTCCCACTCTGACCACACTGGCGGGGTCTATGTGAGCTTGACTTGGAGCCATCTGCTATAAGAAAGGAGGTGTAACAGAGAGAGAGAGAGAGAGAGAGAGAGAGAGAGATGGGTGGAAAATCAACATGAATTTCTATGGTCCAGAAACAACAATCTCATAAACAAGCTACTGTACAGGTACGATTTTTCTTCCCAAAGTACGATGTGAATGTTCTTTGGATATTTTATTATGGTTATTATTTTCATAATTTTTTTTACTAATAATTTTCTTTTAAAATTATTTAAAACTAGCATAAGTATCCGAGTTTATAGAAATAGTTAAAAGGTTAAAGCTAAAATCAGCTTAACTGCTTATAACTTCACTCCTAATCAAGATTTTAATTTAGGGTAGGTTCAAGGTTCAGTTTTCATAGTGTACTTGCCTTTTTAAGAGTAAGCCATGATGAGTCGTGCTGTTGTGTGTGTGTTTGTGGGTGTGTATTAAGGATTATGCCGGCTTGTAGGTGCATTGCAGTTGTTTTTGTGTCTTCCACATACTCTGTGTATTTATGGTAAACTATTGCATTGATTGGCTCTGTTAAGTAATGCATATAGCCCCGCCCACCTTAAGGCAAAAGCACTAAATGAGTGGGGAAAAAAAACCTGACAGATGCTGTGACATAATCTGGCACATAACTGATCATAACTTCATTTCTATTCAACATTTTGATTAAATTTCTGGCGCAGGTTTAACTTCAGACAAATACAGAAGGATTGGCAAAGGTTCATTAAATTCTGTTTAGCCAGTTTTGCGTGATTCTGTGACAAAATCTGGTTGGACAGACAGATATACAGACAGATTTTTTTCTGAGAATGGTTTCGGGTCCTCTAATGTATGATACGTAAAGATATTGCTTAAAAATCAAGTTCAATCAAAAATGCATACTAGCAAAAACCTTTCTTTAATTCATATATATTGTTTATTTTCTCTTTTATTCTATTTATTGATCAACTACTACTGCTAATACTACTAATGTTAAGTATACTGTTGCAGAATAAAAATACTAAGCAGAAATTAAAATAAAAAAATAAAAGAAACACTTATGCTCTCATCCTGCTCATGATTCTAATACTGACTGCACTGTATCAGAATATTGCTTTGACACGCCTCCTTATACATTAGATCTAAAAATGAAATCATTGTTGGCTGTAATTCAGTTTCATAAAAATGCTCAGAGTTTATACTACTGAAATGCAGTCAGGAAAGAATGGACTGAAACCAACACGGAGACCTAATCAGGAAGAGAGCTAAATATTTACACAGTTAAACAAAGACTTATTAAACAGTCTTTCACTTGTTCATTTTTCGTTGCTCAAAAGCAAATGTTTTGTGACTGAATGGAGAAAGCAAGACAAAATGCTGGTGTCATCCTTCACCGAAACAATTTACACTCTCATCATAGCCCCGTGTGGTCCTGCACAGTGTCGTCTATGTGCAAGCTTAGTTTTCTTTAAACACACACACACACACACACACACACACACACACACACACACACACACACACACACACACACACACACACACACTTGTAGGGTTGAATTTTCCCTTTACCCACAAAGCTTGCTTGTTTCCTAATGCAGTGCTTTGTTAACCTAGGTCATAAAACAGTATTTTACAAGTGAAGGTTTTTCTACAAAGTAAAGTTAAAACTAAAGAGGTAAATTAAGCCTAGCATTACAGTACTGTTAAGCTCAGCTCCTGAGTGAAAGCTATCAATTGAAGCTCAACTAGCCAGTAAAAAATAAGCTTAAGTTAACTGGTGAGTTAAAAGTAACAAAAAGTGCTAATCTTCAGGGTGAAAGCTAACTCAGCAAGTGCAATCTAATCGTGAAAGTGAAAACAAATATTATTATTATTAATAGTCTCGCCCGGGGAGCAATTCAGTGTAGAACCGCCGCTGCCTATAGCTTCATATTTAATGTAACTGTCTGTACACAGAGTCTGCAGCATTTTTTTTATTTTTTATTTTATCATTACTAAAAAGTATCTGACAAGTAATATTCATGTTCAAAGGAAAGGATTTTGCTTGCCATTACTTGGCATTGTTTTCCCCCCAAAAAGGAATAAAAGTGTTAATGAACAGTTTCTGAGGACTTGTTAAATGCAGTTTTACAGAATACATTGTATTTGTTGTAATTTGATGCACTATGATTAAAAAAACAAAAAACAAATTTGCAAGTGAAATTTGCAATCACTTGCAAATTTCTTTGTTTTTGTTTAGGGGTTTGGCGATTTCAATGAAAAACTATGAAATAACACATATGGAATTAGGTAATAATGTAACAACAACAACAGTCAGTTGTTATTTTAAGACACAGAGTTCAGCCTGTTCTGGAACAATTCATGCAAGAACAGTATTGTGTCAAGTGCTTTTGCAAAACCCATCAGGCACCATGATGAAACTGGCTCTCATGAAGACCTTCCCAGGAAATGAAGTTCATTTAGTTCATTTTTGAAATATTTTGGACATCTTCAGCATTGCAAAGTAACCACAGATGACTATGCTAACTCTACTGAGCAGGACAGAACATTTTTTGATTTTCGCTATTGTGTTTAGTTCGGATTGTGTGGTATACCAGACTGCAACAGACAGATTTAAAGCCCCATGTCATCCAAAGATATAAACCAACACATGAAGGTGTTCTGGGATTTAAAACACTTTTTTCTTGACTTTGTGGTTTTGTTTGGAGTTAGAGCAAAGACATTTCCCTCTCACCTCTCACCGGTGCGCTCCAGGCCGCCAGGTGTGGATGTTTTTATTATGCATTTGCTGAAGCTCCTGAAGTTTCCTAGCTGGGGGCAGGAGCACCTGCATGCATGTGATAAAATACACACAGAGACGTTTCTGAGATGCTACAGGGCTGCTTTAGAAGTCAATGGGCCATGCCAGAACATCAAACCAACACAACTTGCTTTGGACATCAATACAAATGTCACACAAAAATTATGATGTTTTTTCCTCAAAACAAGAGAAAGTATAAATCTGAAAAGCAACCGCCATCATTCCTGGGTTTCTCCCCCATGCTGATAAAACTTAAAGGAATCTTCACCACAGCTTGGCAGGCCATGATAGTCATCAATGTAGGACAGTCCAAAACATTCTGGACCTTCCAGTACATCTGTCATCAAGGTTTTTATTAATGAACTGAAAATGTTTACAGAAATAAGAAAGTAGCTATTATTATAGTTCGAGGAACATTCCAAATGCTAGTGGGATTGAATCTTTTCTTTCTTTTTTTTCTTGCTAAAGGCATAGTCAAAACAGTAAAAACACTTAAAAAGATGAGATTTTCATCATAGGTATACCTCTATAAGGAGACAAAATATAAGAAAAAAAATCCAGAAAATCACATTGTAGGATTTTTAAAGAATTTATTTGCAAATTATGGTGGAAAATATTTTGGTCAATAACAAAATTTCATCTCAATACTTTGTTATATACACTTTGTTGGCATTGACAGGGGTCAAACGTTTTCTGTAAGTCTTCACAAGGTTTTCACACACTGTTGCTTGTATTTTGTCCCATTCCTCCATGCAGATCTCCTCTACAACAGTGATGTTTTGGGGCTGTTGCTGGGCAACACAGACTTTCAACTCCCTCCAAAGATTTTCTATGGGGTTGAGATCT
>JAQMYK010000038.1:30924976-30946530 GCA_030014345.1 Clarias buthupogon | reverse complement strand
CTAGCAAAGCTAGCGGGCATAACTAGGTTATGTTTAGGAAAATGGTATCGGATCGGTACGTGGACTCAAATACTCGCTGATTCCGATGCCAGATTTTTTTGTGGTATCGGCAGCATTTCCGATACCAGTATCGGAATCGGAACAACCCTATTAATAAGCATAAGAAATTAAATGCAATTATGCCATTAATACTAGTAAAATAATATTCATACAATAAGGATGGAATGGCAAATTACCTCATGAAATTAGTTATAATTCAATCAAATGTGAATAAACAATTTATGGGATGTTATCGCTTGGCATCGGGGATGAATCCATAAACTTGTGTAAAAGTTAGTGCCCCTCTTTTAGTTCTATATGTTTGGTATAAAAACATAATAAAAAGCATCTGATCATAGCAGGTCTTAATATTAGGCAAATACAACCTCAGATGAACAACAGTATATACAATTTTTTAACAGCGCCATAATTTATTCAACACAACTAAAGCCAAAATGGAAAAACTTGTGGGCAATACTAAGTACTGTACCCTCTCTATAAAAGCAGAAGTTTTGGCAGTTTGCTGGTCTAAAGCATTTAGGTGTGTGTTAACATAATGTCAAGAGATACAGGCATAAGCAGTCATCTTAGTGAAGCAATTGTTGCTGCACATTAATCTGAAAAGGGTTATAAACCCATTTCCAAACAATTTCGAGTCCAATCTTCCAATGTTTGGTGAAAACCAAGCAGCATTTCAGCAGAAATACCTCATACCCACTTTCAAGCATGGCTGTCCGACATCTGACTGACACTGCTTGGTCAAAATTTGGTCATTCAACAGGACAATGATCTGAAGCACAGAAGTAAATGTACATCATGGCTGAAAAATAAAATAGTCATGGTTTTGGAATGGCCAAAAACCAGACCTCAGTCCAGCTGAAATGAATGAAGAAATGTAATCGGCCAAAATAATGTGAAAGACTGAAAAAGTCATACAGGAAATGATTACAAGTTATTGGTGCTAAAGTTGGATCTACAAGCTATTGAACAATGGGGGTATTTACCATTGCCCACTCACTCACTCACTCACTCACTCATTGTCTATACCACTTCATCCTGTATACAGGGTCGCAGGGAGCCTGGAGCCTATCCCAGGAGGCTTAGGGCACGAGGAGGGTACACCCTGAACAGGGTGCCAATCCATTACTGAGCACACACACACACATTCACACGCTCATTCAAACACTATGGGCACGCCAGTTATCCTATTCTGCATATTTTTGGATTGTGAGAGGAAACGGGAGTACCTAGAGAAAACCCACCAAGCACGGGGAGAACATGCAAACTCCATGCACACCCATGACCCTGGAGGTGCAATGGGACAGTGCTAAACACTAAGCCACCATGCCACCAACATTGTGCACATGTTTTCTTTTTTTTTGTCTTCAGTTTTGTTAAACAAATAATGGCACAATGAAGAAAGTTATATGTTGTTGTTCATTGTTTATTTGACTAATACTAAGACACACTACGAACAGATGATTTCTTTATTATGTTTTTAGACAAAAAAAAACATAGAACTGAAAAAGGTTGCACTAACTTTTACACATGACTGTATGAACAAATCATAAAGATAACTTCACTGACATTTTTTTGGAAAGGTATTGCAGGTTAGTTACTGACAATTACAATTAACAATGTACATAATTGTAGGCACAGAAGGAATTTACTACAGATATTATACAGAGAGGTGGAAAACCTCATCTCAGATGCTTTCAGCAAAATATGGCAACTTGCAACCTTGGAGCTGTAGCAAGAATATAGCCTTACGATTTTAAGTGCTATATTTCACATAATCTAATACTCCACCACTAAACACTATATTTAACCAAGTTTCTGTATCACATGGCACCATATTAAAGGACATTTACCTATAAGGTATCAGTTGCCTGTCTGACCTCCATTTAATAAGGAAACAGGAATTAAATTTTCCTTTTAAATTGGAAGCGTATCTGTTCTCAACAAACAGTAACACAAACCCTTAAAGCATTCTGTAATGGTTGATATGATACTCATGAGGACACCAATAATATCTCTGCATGTCCCTGGGGACACCTGACCTTTAAACCTTGACCTGCTTTTTTAAGCAATGACCTGAAAGTGATGTTAAAATGGTTTTATTGGATATTATTATGATAACACATTGTTGGTCGGTTGGGTCAGTTAGGAGAGAGTCTTTATTACGAACAACAAAACATTTCACAGACAATTCGATATATACAGTGTATTGATATAAAACATAAAAAGCATACAAGATCTTTATTTCTAATCAAGACAAAGGCTTGATATGCAGGTAAAAAAAAAAAAAAAGCCAGTATGCGACTGAAGCACAATTATCTAACGTATTATTTTCTTTCATCGGCTATGTGTAAATCTGGTGTCATGTACAAAACATCAATTTCAACAAGAAACATAAAATAAAATAAAAAAAGCAACTTGTAATACGATTCACTCAGAAATGCGGACTCACAAAGGACACATACATTGTATGTGTTAAAGTATCAACGATTCATGTAAGGACATTTATATAAAAAAATAAGCTAACTAACATCATTCACATGTTCAGCAGTCTGTTTAAATACCTTCTTTCTACAAAGTGAATTTACATCATTTTGTTTAAAGTACAAAGTGCAAATACTATGGGGGTCCATCGCCGTTTGGTGTGGTGGGGTGGACGTGGTTGGGGGTAGGGTCAGGATCGCAGCGAGAACAAGGTCCGAAATCTCAGCCTTGCTTTTTCACCATGTTCTGAAAAAAGAGGCGAAAATTTATAATAGTCTTTATAAAAACCATAACAAAGTTGTGAATAATTTATAGACAATATTCTAAACTTTATGGGGAGAATGATTTACAAGTTAGTTATGTTACATGATACCAGAGTAGGGTGTTTAAATGGAATACTCAATTTTACATAAAATGTGTAGGATTTTATTGGACTTCATACAAAGAAAGTCATAAACACCACTCCTAACTGGCTGGCTTTAACTCTATACACTCCCCGTCCACTTCTTTAAGTACACCTTGATAGTACTGGATTAGACCCCCTTTTGATTTCAGAAAGGCCTTAATTCTTTATGTCATAGATAGGCTCTGGCATGTAAACAGTGTTCAATTGGTACTAAGGGGCCCAAAGTATGTCAAGAAAATCTTCCCACCATTATTGCACTACCAATACCACCAGCACGAACCATAAATAACAAGCAGGATGTTTCCAGGCTTTCACATTATTGATGCCAAATTCCAACCCTGCAGTCTAAATGTTGCTGCAGAAATCGAGACTCATCAGATCAGGCGACGTTTTTTCCAATTTTCTCTTGTCTAAATTTGGTATTTGTTTCCTAGCTTCAATTTTCTGTTCTTAGCTGACAGCAGTGACACCTGGGGGGGGTCTTCTGCTCCTGTAGCCCATCTGCCTCAAGGTCCGACGTGTTTTAACCAGATGTTATTTTCATTACTGTTGCCTTTCTATCTGCATGAACCAGTCTGGCCATTTACCTTTGACCTCTGGCATCTACAAGGCATTTTTGCCAAAACTGCTCAGTTTTTTTTTCTCACCATTCTCTACAAATTCCAGAGATGATTGTTTTCCCAGATGAGTTTTGTCTGGCACCAACAACCATGCCATGTTCACAATCACTTAAATCACCTTTCTTCCCAATTCAGTTGCTCAGTTAAAACTACATCAGATCGCCGTGTCCATGTCTACATGCCTAAATGCATTGAGTTGGTTTCATGTGATTGGCTGATTAGATATTTTTGTTAAAGTGCAGTTCAACAGGTGTACCTAATGAAGTGGCCAGTGAAGCCTGACTTGACCTTGAGAAATCCTTAGAAATCTGACGTTGTGAGACTATTGCATAAAGTAATAGTTTTATTTGGACATAGTAATGTTCCACCATATTTGTACACGGTCTTAGTTATAAGGGTGAGAAATTTCAGTCTGGAGCTGCTGAGAGCTCCTTGGAAAGTTTTCCTCACACTCTATCAGTGTCTGCTTTCTTACTATATTAGACTACATTACTAGTTGCAGGGTTGCCCAACAAGGATGTAGGGAAGCATGCAGTAGTGAGCATGGAATGGAAACAGCTGTTTACTTACTATTTTACTGGAGCCTGTGCCTTCGCTTGTTTTGGCACCTGAGGAGAAGGCAACGAGAAGATTTTAACAGCATTATAGCTTAGCAAACATCCTGAGATAATCTATAATGATGTGCAATTTCACATTTATTTGGTGTAAGCAAACACTTAAAAATCTGTCATATCTGTCAGATTCACTATAGCAAAACCAACATTTATAGCTTTTCTTATCTATTTGCTTTAGTTGTCTTAGCATTTCCATTGTCATATGGATGATTACCGTCTTCCTTGGTCACCCCAAGGCAGCCTATAAGCTCCTGTAGCGAGAGAGCCTTGTCGTTACTGATGTCGCAGTACTCCACAAACTTCTTCACACACTTTTTAGGTTTGGATTTCTTGCGCAGCAAGCGTCTGAAAGGCTTGATCTCCTTTTTGCCAATGTCACCGCTCAAGTTCTTGTCCAGCTGACTGAAGTACCAGTGCACCACCCGCTCTTCCAGAGTGTGGTTAGGGTCTGGTTCTGGCATTCTGAAAAGAAGAGCAAAAGAGTTCAATGCCAGTATCAGTTTGAGTCTGACTTAAACTTTTTATGTTTCTACAGTATGAGCTTCACAAGTGTTCTTTGTAGTTTGTACATTATATAGAAATATGCCTGGAAGTTTTGATTACTAGCTATGGTTGACATGGTTTGGTGGATATTCCCTCAAAAAAGAAAACCCTTGTGTTTAATAAAGTGTTGACTTTTCAAATCTCAAAGTAGTCTTAGAGACCCCAACTGACCCTCAGGTATCTCACTACAGACTGTATGGATCTATTATTGTGACATTCAAGCCAAGAACCAGTATGTAGTGCAATAAGAAAATAATGCTTTGATATCCCACCCAGATGTCCTTGGATGTGAAAAAGATCAACACTATTGCACTTTGAGCACTTTACATATAAATCCTTCACTGACAAATGTACAGATGTTTGCTTACCTGCCGGCAGCCGCTGGATCAGTAACTGCATGTACCATGTCTGTAGACAGCGCATCCAAAACACTTGTCAGAAATTCAGTTTTCTTGTTTCCGGGGCATCCTAAACAGCAAAAATATAGAAGTGTACATTTTTGTCAAGGAGAATACAAATGAGTGAGGTAATAATATATAATAGAGAAAGTCTACAAGCTTGTTCTTGTTAGATCATGGGTATTTCAGGTGCCCCAATAAACTCTGTGTGAGGGGTGTAAAAAAACAGACACTGTACAGCTTTATAAGAAACAAAACACAACCAAAGTGGAAAGGTTTAGGGCCTGCCATAAAGGCCAGACCACCCCATCATAAGAGAAGAGCACGACTGTCAATCATCCTGAGGATTTTATAGGTACATGTAACAACAGATTGGCATGTCTGGGAAAACCATGCATTTAGCTGATTCACACACATAAACACAGATGCAGATATGTTTCTATGTCACCTATACCCTACAAATGGGAAAGAACCTGTTTACTATAAAAAAGAAAAAAGTATCAGAGAAGGTTATTTAGAGCAATACCATCAATTTTATAACAACCAACATTATTAGTTTCATACAGAGCACTTTTCCTTCACAAATATTCTTTAACATAAGGAAAGACACTATATGCATTTTCCATTTATTGATTCATTAATTCAGATTCAATATCCTCCTTGGTCTGGCTGAGGTTAAACAGTCCAGAGCCCACCCTGGGAAACTCTGGAAATGCACCCTGGGTAGAACTGTAATTCACACACAAAACAAAGCAAAGAAGCATATTTACACATAAGGGGCAATTCAGCAAAGTCAGTCCAGCTACTTATTTTGTTTTTGAGAAACCAGAACATCAGTGACCTAGAAGTCACTTCATCCCAGGAATTTTGGGATGTCAGAGGAAACTAGAAACCTGGAACCCTGAAAAGTTTTTTGGAAGTTGGAGAAAACCAGAAAACTTGGGAACCTAGAAGATTTTGCAAAGTTGAGGGGAACCAAAAGACTGGGGACCCTAGAAGTTTTTTTGAGGTTGGAGGGAACCAGATCCGAGGGACCCTGGAAGTTCTGGGGAAGTTGGAGGAAATCATAAAATGAGGACTTGTGAGATTTGAGTAAACCAGAAAACTGAGGACCCTAGAGCATTTTGGGAGGTTTGGGAAGTAAACCAGAAGACTAAAGACCCAGGAAATTTATAGGAAATCAGAAGACTGGAGACCCTGGAGCAGTAAGGATGCAGGGTTATGGCAGCATGTTGCCAGCTGAAAAAAAAATTATTTTACTTTTCAGTGGCCCCACAGGGTTCTTCAAAAAATGGTTCCTATTTGAAATTAGAGACTTAAGAGAGATTTTTGTTAAGTGTTATTGAGTCTTAATGATACTTTGAGTAATAATGCAGACTTGTAGAAATGATGTAGTTCACATAATTTGCCAGCCATGCTTCAAAAAAGAATGCAAAGCATGAAGGCCATCATTGATCATCACCAGGCCAATAAATCTTTTGGACAAATCTTAAGTACAATTATTCTAATTGTCATAATACAATGGAAGCCTGTATATTTCAGTTAGTCAAATGTGCTTTTGAGGAGGGCGTGTAGAGAGGTGAATTCCTCCTCAGGCTTTTCCTTTTTTCTCACAACCACCCTCTTTCGTCTTTTTCTGCATCCTTCTACACATCCATCACTCTCTCCCCTTTCACTACAACCATTGCAGACAGTGTGTGAAGGGGAGGTGTGAGGGCTGGACTGTTTACGACTAGTCCCCACGGCTACAGAGTCTCTTATGCCAGAGATAATTGCATGGTACAGACCTCTCCAACAGGTGTGTGAGGCCGAGGCTGCAGTAAACACACAACCCCAAGACCCGTCTGCAGATACGGAGAATGGCAAAGCATGGCTTAAGAAAACAGGGGAGTGCTGGCCTCACATGTTTCTCTGCAGTTTGAGAGATGCTGCTAGGCTTTATAGGGCTCGAGCTTACGTTTTAGTTGGCTCTTATGGGCCAAGATCCAATAAAAGATCTCGCCCACCTGTTCATGTGGGAGTCAGAGCTCGCATTCTTTTTTTGCTTTGAAAAACATCTAGTCACTCCCACATCATGAAAACCATCTCTCAAGTCACTAGGGATTTATAGCACTGGCAACCCCAAGCCTCTGCTCATAAATTTTCAATAAAAAGTAGTTTTTCTTTTCTTTTTTGTTCTAAAAGCAGGATATCAAAGCCCTCATCAGTCATGAAACCTTTATTAATTCTCCTGTTAGAATGAAGGCTTCGAACTGACAAAAAAAGAAAGCAGGTTAATGTGTATATAAATGCGTTATTATTAGAAGGACTTATTCTCATTTAACAAGATCCATGTTGAATTTTTCCATGTTGAATCAGTATCATTACTAATATTCATGCTAAATATTAACAGCATGTATGTCTCAAAAGCACTTCTAAAAAAGGTCTTTCTTAAAGACATATTTGGACTAGATTTGTTTCAGATAGTATAATTATTACTGGTGTAGCTCTGAGAGTTCATTCCCATCCAAATCTGTGATTTTTGCATGAGCCAACAAAGATCATGGTGGAAAAATAACCCCAGGTATTGTTTTCCATATCCTACAGATAGCTTATAAGCTTATAAAAATGTCCTGGCATTCCCAAATGGTGGGAGTGTGTGCGGATGTGTGTACTTCAGTCCTGAGATGGAATAGGTTTAGCAAAGTCCATGTGATAAACACAGGACAACCAGTATGGAAAATAGATAAATGGATGAACATCTCAAGTTCAAAAAGTTTTTTTTTCTTTTATTGCTTTAATGTTTAAAATATAAAAATAAAAGGCAGCCTTTCTTGATCCTGGGCCTGGGGTGCCTTTGCCCTGTGGTGTTTTTCTCTGCCCTAGCTCTTGTTTGTGGCTAATTAGTTAAAAACTACTGTAGGTTTTTACACTAAAAACACTAACTGAGTTCAGGAAATAGGAAATGATACCTTCTTCTGCATGATTGCTATTTATTATATTTCTAATTTGCCCATTTAATCATGGCATAACAGAGGTGTTTGTTAGTTTTCCTCCCTTAAAGGTTACTGCAGACAAGGATTTAGACATGTAGAGTACACGTAGTGTGTATGTGTGTGTGTGTGCATAAGTTTTTTCATTAACGATTTCTGAAGCGAATGCCAAGCCTCCTTCCCCAGGTCTGCTCTTTCTCTCTCCAGGGATGGCGTTGGGCAAACACACCACCTCTCACCGCAGCCGTGCTTTCAACACGGCTGCCCCCGTTTTCCCACTTCACCCCGTAAAGCTCTCATCACCATTCCTTCAGCAGTACACACACACACACTGCTGTGTGTATTGTGAGAAGCACTTTTATAACCATCATACTGAAACAGGCACTCCAGCCAAATGAGGCAGGATCCTGTCTGAATTAGGAGGTAAAATAGAAAGTGGGGGGGACTATCTTGTGTTTGTCTAGGTGTGCATTTGTGTGTGTTGTAATGTCTTTATGCATGATGAACACTATAAATGCATACTGGCTTTCACTTTCTATAACCACTTGCCCAAAGACTTAGGAGACTGGCTATGAATAAAGTGTCCAAAACAGTTGGAGACCCTTATATAAAAAATAAATAAATTACTATTGGGAACCTGTACTGAGATTAGAAATTTACTATTGAAAACACCCAAACAGCAAGAAATTCTGTCAGCCATACCGAGACCTTCATGCCCCGTAATCAACCAACCATGACTATTAGATCTGCTCTAGCAGACGGCACCTGTGGACAAGCTGCTGGCAAGAGAAATGGCTGAGTAAACTTACACACACACACATACACACACACACACACACACACACACACACACACAAACCTTGAAAACAGAGAGAGCTCTGTTCATTAACACTCTGCATTAATGGAATGTTCGAGAAAGCGTGCAGTATTACACTAACCAAACAGAATGCAGAAAGGAAACCCGAGGCCAAGGAAACACATTTCTAATCAGAAGGTCTAATCTCGGTCGCTATAGAAGGCGTAACAGGAATTCAGATTTTTTTTTATTGTGCTTTAATTGTCAATCTGTGAAAATTAAAGGTTACAACAAAAGGCATTTTAATTACCACTACTCAAAGTGAGGATAAACACGATTATGGCATTTTGCCCTTTTGGCTTAAACCTCGCAAAGCACTTGAAATGTCACAATATTCACACCACTGATGAAGAGCACATGTATGCGGTTATTATTATGCACACACACACACTTTGCCATGTTTCAAAAGCCTGTTTTTCCTCATCTGATTTAACTGTGGTTATAGTTAATCCCATTAGTGTCTGGGAAACGTTAAATGCCAGTAAGGTTTTGTGGGCAATCGAGGGAATTTGTGTGATGGCGTGAACATTTCACTTTGCATTTGTTTAGAGAAGGGAAAAAAAAGTCCCTTCTGAGATGTTCTTAATCAAAGTCAGACTTAGATAAATTAGCTGTCTGTTTTATGTTACTTTCCTGTGTTCTGTCTCTTCTATCCATCCATCTTGTGCATTCTTTCCATCCTTTTCATCTTTAATAGAAATCCGTCCGCCCAGCCTTGTCCTCCCTCTAACATGATCTAATCTCTTATCTTTTATTTCTCCTCGTGAGTCAAGTTTTCTACCTTTACCTGCGCAATGAACAGCGGTGGAAACGCACACGGCCACATAGACACACCTGGTGTAATGAGGTGACAACCTTCCTGGCTCTTTTTCTTTTCAAAAGGCTTGATATATATTCAACAATTTGTCAAAACTAACCACACTGGAGGCATCGCACCAGGAACTGCAATAAAGCCTGAGGATATACACGTGCACGCACATGCGCACACATGCACACACGCATACACACGCATACACACAGTGCCTCTTGGGAACCCGCATACCCACATAGACATGACCTTGTATTGAGACAGTACATTGGTGCATAAGTGGAAAACACATTAACAAAGCAAACTGCGCCAACAGCAAAACAGAATAACACAACAAATCTAAAAGACAACAGCAACACAAAACCAAAAACACAACCATAAAAAGATGGCACAACAAATATATATGAAAAAAACATCAAACAGAACAGCATCAAAAAACATAAAACACAAACAAATCAAAAACATTTGGCTGTTGTTTCTTTTGTCATGATTGTGATTTTGCTGTCATGTTTCCACGTGTTTTTTGTTTGTTTATTTGTTTGCTTTATTGTGGAGTTTTTTTGGGTTGTTTTTGATGGGTTTGCTGTGATTTTTTTTGAAGTGCAATTTCCGTTTTGCTATCTTGCTGTTGTGTTTTCAGTTTTATTTTCATTTCTGAATTTATTGATATTTTTGACAGTAGGTTGTGTGTTTTGTAGTTTTTTCAGCAGACATGTTTGGTGCTCAAAATGCTGTGGCGATGTGAGTTTATTAGGGACGTTTGGACAACGTCAGTATTAGGTTATTTTTGAAAGTGGAAATGACATCAGAACAACGTTGCCCTGTCGTCACGAGGTCCTTACAACCTACACCTGCCATCCATTGTTTGGGTTCCTGCTGAGATTTATATTTTTTGCTATTTGATTGTGTTTTGGTGTTATTTTTTCAGTTAGGCTGTTGAGACTTCGATTTTGTTTTCACCTTCCTAAATTTAGCTATTTTTAGTTGTATTTTTGGTTTTATTGTCATGTTATCAAATTTGTTGATTTTTTAGACATGTTTGTTTTGTTGTGCTGTTGGGTTTTGGGGTTTGCTGCTGCATTTTGTGATTCATGTTATCACCGTTGAGAACAAGACTTACTGGATGTGCACTTATTTATATCAGATCAATAATGGAATGGAGAACTGGAAGAGGAGTTTAACACAAATGTTTTGTTTTATTCACAAATTAGCACCACTACTGTTAAGCCAATGTGGTCAATGGAGAATTAAACACACAGACAGACACACACACACACACACACACACACACTTACCCTGAAGATGTCTGCTCCTGTAAAGATCTTTCTGTTTGCTGGGATGTGCTCTCGCATTGCCGTCACATTTTGGCTGTTCGTATCTGCGGTGGGAGAAACACACAAAGCTCAATTGTTTTCTTTGTATAAATAAATGATGGAACAATAATCAAAATCCAAACATTTTGGAAATGAAATACTGTGGTCCAGCTTTTCTTTCACATGATAAAATAATAGAACACCGCAAACCTCGGGTAAAATCTATCGCATTTTGAAATTTCGAAATGCCACCTACTGATCTGAAATCAGTTCCATTTGTGATTTGGGCCTGGAGGAAAATGCATAATCTCAGTCATGGTCTGTGAGTCTTTTGGTTTATGAAACTAAAAGAAAGCGCAGCAGGAGTCTGAAAATTACCCAAAAACACTCAATGGCGTGCTTGATTTCATATTTATGAGGGTTGAAGCATGACAGCGATGAATGAAAATAAAGCCTGATCGACACGTGTTACACAGTAATTGCGAAGGAAGACTGAAACTAAGTATGAGAAAGAGTGATAGAGTGCACGGGACACAGTGAAGTATTCATGAGTCGGCTTGGAAAATGAACAAGTTCCAGTCACGGCGTGGGTACGTGGCCAAGTAAGTCCAAGAACAGGAGCAAGAGTGAAAAAGAGACAGACAAACAGAAGGAAAAGGCGAGGACCCTTGTAGGTGCACTAATGTGCATTCTGGCATTCTGCCCTGAACTTTGTGAATACAATACTGCAGTGAGCAATACGTTGTGTTACGTTGAAATTCGCAACACTTCTATACAGAAAACTATCCTACCAGGCTTATAGTATGATCCTGACACTAAATCAGTTACAATGACCCCTAATCATAGATAGCTAGGAAGTAGTTTGCGATGCCGAATGCTGAATGCCACTAAATCTAGTCAAAGCTAAAAGTTGCTTTTAGTATTCTGTCTGACTGACATAAAAGTGAAAGGAGACTAAATCAGATTTGGCCGAGTATAGAACCCTGAGGGACCCCGTAGCCCACTTTTGGACCACACTGTAAGCTGAAGAATGGGCTCTGCCCCGAGAGTATATTAGATGTACTATAGGGTTGACTGGAATGTACCATTTTAAAAGGCTAGAAACAGGTTTCCTCTTTCAACATGCAAAAAGTGCTTCTTTGGGATGCAAAAAAAAAAAAAAAAACATTTGAATTTTAAATGAAATGTGAATTTGGTCTTGAAAATTATATATTTATGTATGTATGTACCTTTTGTGTATACATCAAGTCTATTTTAAACATACTCCAAGTCTGTACATCATCATCTAAGCATATCCATGTGTATTAAACCTGAACTGGGCCAAGCAGTGACCCTGGTGGTACCCCTTTAAATCCCTGGGGAAATGTCAGATCTGGAAGCTCTCAGTGATGCCTTTTGAAGAGGATATAAGCCATTTGTCATCTGTCTGTCGTCTAAAGGTCCAGAAGTCTACAGGTTTTGTTAGTCTCAAAAGCAGAAAAAAAGTTTTGAGAGAAACTGAAATATATTTAAATAGTTTAGCTTATATTGAGATGAGAGATCAAAGATGCTTGGCTTTTAAATGGCTTCTTAGCTGTGATTTGATTCAGGATGTTGACACGAATCCTTTTGATACACCAGCCAATAGTGTTTGAGATATCGCACATCCCGCACAGTGATCAGCAAAGAGATTAAAGTGAGCTTTTTACTTAATCTTACTGCCTGAAAGACCCTGATGGTGTATAATCTCACTCGGTCAGAGGAAGCAACATAGAGTATTAATATAGAGCAAGACATTTACAGCTATAGATATGACAATCACAAAATATTCACACAAATATGAATAATTATATTTTTATTTAAAATTAGTTAAACGGAGGAATAATTAATTTTTTCATAATCTCTGAAATACCTTTTTGCTGCACTTTAAGGGACATGCAAAGGCCCTGAGCTGCTGACCCTTCTTAGCTGTAGATGGTTCCACATGGACACCATAAACAAAATTCATGTCTCAGTCTCACTCGGTACTATAGTCCTGTACTCAATATCTGCTGCTGTAATTATAAGGACTCTTACACTCATGCTGAGCATCCTTAGTACGGTCTGACTGCAAAAGAGTGTTGCTTTCTAAATCAAGTATCTGGTGTCACCCAGAAGAGCATGAGATCCCTTATGATTCTGGTTCTTCGTGTCATCTCTACAAATAAAATGGAGCTGAATTGAATTCTTTAACTCACTGGGTGGAGGTGCCAGGTATGGGCCGTCCTGTGTCTACTAAAACGCACCAGCAGTAGCCAGTAGACGGGTGACATTGGACTGGCTTATAGAGGCCACCGTGGGCACAGTCGGGGATGAACACAGCCTCATTCTTATGTTGCCTCGCCTCTTCTTGCGCTGTCAGCAGCTCTTGATCACAAGAAGAGTCTACAAGAAAACAGACAGGAGTGATATTTGATTATTCTTTTGCAAAGAGTATTTTAGCTTTTTTTTTTGGTAAAACTCAGTGAGTAAGAATAGAGATACAAAGAAACATAGATTCAGTGGAAGATTAATGATGTTTAAACAGTTCCTTTGCTGCCATTCATGTTCCCTTGCACCAGTTAAGATTTTCTGATGACCTACGAAATTATATGTGTTCAGGCCCAAACAAAACAACTGATCATGTGATCTCAGTATAATTATACCTATTCCTCAAGAGCCCTAGTGTTTTTTTTTTTAGAGAACGGCATGAAAATCAGACAAGTCTGGGACGTAGTTCTGGAAAAGTAGGGAAAGAATATGGCACAGCTCTGACCCTTGAAGAGGACATCCACCAAAAGAGTATAACCAGGTAAAGAAGGGCTTAATCAGAGATAGAGTCAAGGGGTACTGATAGACAACATATAGGAAAAATGTTTAAGGGGGTGAAAACTTTTAAGGGGGTGAAAGCCACTTGACATATTGAAATTTATGGAAAGGAAAGGACAGGGCAGATACTGGAAAAGGGAACTAAACAGAGCATTATGGTTGGATTATTATAGCAATATTATTATTTTACATGTAGTTAAAGCACACACACACAAACACATACACATACACATGCACCCTATTTCACTTCAGTCTTGAAAAGATATTAAATCTCAGCCATTTCAACTTCAAACACAATTTAAAGTAATACACACATGAAAAAAAGAAGAAAAACCCTGAAATGCATGATGCACATTACCTCAGCCCTGAATGAATAAAAGGTCCATATGGGGAATGCATTCTGCCTTGAAAAGATTAGATTTTGCTACAAGTGCTACATCAGGATTCAATCAAGGCTATTCTCTCTTTAGAAGACTAATGCCATACCACACTGTTCTCCAGTAATGTTTTAAACCCATCCAGAAAAAAAAGAACCAAGTTTAAAAATAAATACAAATGAGAGTAAGACTTCTGATCTCTTTAACGTTTTACCGCAGAGTATACGTGGAAACTATGAACAACATAGTCATAGACATGCTCTTTCTAGTAACTCTTTTCCTTTTCTCGGTCATATTATACCTTATGATCTTCTCTTTCTTTCACAATATCCTCCACATATATCCCATATATATATTTTCCTTTCCCTTCTGAGCAGCTGGTAAAGAAATAATCAGCGCTTTGCCCACAGAACAACTAACTAATGAAAACCATCCGTATGCCGGATTTTTATTGATCATAAATCATGAAGATGTCACAATCAAACTATTTGCACACACTCTTGTGCAGCACCATCCAAACTGCTTTCACATGGGTTTTATTGATCATAAATCATTCAGACATCATAATCGAACCGTTCACGCACACATTATTTTTTTACATTTTTTTTTTGTGCATGTGCTGCCTTGGTGCATGCAGACGATTAGCTCCATAAGGGATTTAATACAGGCTTTGCTGCTCCATGCAGTTACCTCCAGCATGTCAGCAAAGGATTTAAGATTTGTGAAAAATTCGTTATTGTACAAATGTTAAATAATGGCGGGGGTAAGAAGCTGCCTGAAGAATATATTGCTTTAAAAAGCTGTGTATGTTAACTGATTGTTAAGATCAAAATTATCTTAGAAGAAGAATCACGAAGAATCACTTGACGTGTCCATAGCGCCTCGATACGCTTACCGGTCAGCTCTTACACTCTTGCTGACTGGGAGAGAAACACACACATGATGGACATGATGGTGTCTGAATGTTTTCGAGTTAATTCAGAGAAGAAGAGGTTCTGCACCAAACACCTGGTATCAAAGACCATAAGCTGTTTAACATGTTCTGGGCAAACAAAGAGAGGAAGTTGTATAGATATGTGAAGACAGGTGAACCATAGGAAGTGTTATTGTATAAGGAATGATGAGGAAGGGGGTTAGGAAGAATGAGAAGCCTAGGAAATTTAACATCGTCTATGGGAAAATTAGGAAGATGCTAGCAAAACACAGATAACTGGTCAGTGTCTCAATTATTGCTTGTAAAATATTTGTTAATGCAATAAAAAAAAAAAAGTTTATAGCTCAATAATTTTAGAATGGAGGTGCCTACACTTAGTGTATACATGTTTGAAGTTTGATCTGTTGATCTGTGAATTTTATTTAAGTAAACTTTTAAGAATAAAAAGCTTCAAACAGGAAGATGTAATCAGCACCAGATTTTTTGTCACCAGAGAACCGTCGTCTTCTCTTTTACTGATGGTTTTATTTGTACGCTTTACACTGCCTACTCAAGAAGTAATAGTGCTAAATGGGCGGAGCTAGTAACGCTAGTGGAGCTAGTGGTTTCGAAAAGGTTTTAAGTGCCAGAATGTCATTAACCTGTTTTATTACAAGTTAATTCCTTACAGACAATTTTGGAAAGATCAAGATAACAAAGAAAGGAGATTAATTTTAACAAGAACTAAAGTTTGTTGCTAGACAACAGCAACAAAAAAACAACTAAATGATGAAACAAAAAAAAAACATGCTCCCTATAAAAATAAAAATAAAAGTACTTCCCATAAGATTATAAGACACACATTAAAACCGCATGCAACATGAGCTCAAATAAACGCACATTATCACTTCAGAGATAGAGACTAGATCAAAGCCCTGGATCAGTTTTAAGGTCCATTCCTGTCTGGATTTTTGTTTAAATAAATCCTATTAAAAGAAACTGATTAAATAAGAAATTAATATTAATTGAATAAGTAAAAGAACAATCATTAACAGAAAGCTGTGATGCGCAGACTAATGAAACATGAAACTTAAACTCACATTGTGTTCTTGTCCTGTTCTGTCTGCTGCGTACCTGCTCAGTCCAAAGAGTCGGGTACTGTGAGATCATGTCTAAAGGAAAAAAAAATAAAATAAATCAAGTCTATCAATTGTATTGCATTTTTTAACATTCTATTGACTACTTGAAATTGAGTTTGAACAAAAATGTCACTCTACGTTTACTCGGATAGTAAGCAATGCTTTTAATTTAATTAATTGTCAGTTTCCATGGTTTAACTGCACTAACAGGATCCATCCATCCATCCATCCATCCATCTATCTAGGAACCACTATAGTCCAACTAGGGACCGTGGAGACCAATGGTGATATAATTGCATTTATTCCCATTTTCTGACTGTGGTAGGACATCTGGACAACATTCACATGCACATTTCACACAGTATGGCCAATGGGAACACCAGTTAGCTTAAACTGCATGTCTTTGGACTGTTGGAGGAAATCGGGGAACTCGGACCAACCAAGCACGGGGAGAACATGCAAACTCCACACACACATACCCTGTACAAACATTGCAGATACTGTAGCTACAAATATATAGAAAAACACCAAATCTTCCCACTTACCAGTAAAAAAAAAATTCTGGGAAGAAATTTGTGTATATACCTACTATTCTATATTGGAGATTAAATGTAATACAAGTTAAACAAACTATGCTTAGGAAATCCAGATCACATGTAAATATAAACATTAGATCATCTAAAAAGATCATCACAAACCTTCTTCGTCGGCTGGAGGCTGGGTCTCATCGACGAGAACGACAGTCTCATCTGCGTTTAGAATGGAAAATATTTGCAAGGAAACTACAATTATAAGAGTAAGCTAGACATTCAAGGCTTGTTAAAAATTAAAAACTATTTGCACATGGCCCGGCCAGAAGGAGGAGAAGACTGAATGGAGGAAAGACTGAAAGACGGGAGCTAAATGAGGGGTAGTGAGAATAGTGGTTATAATCATGTTTTTCCTGAAAAACAACTACAGACATAATAGAAAACTTTGATTTAAAAAATCTACACAGCGTCCATACAAACAGAACAAACTAAATGTCAGTCCAAGACTCAGAATGAAATATGGATCTTTTTTTTTTTTTACAATATAAAACAGCTCAAGTTGTGTCTGAATATAAGCACTCAGGCAACAGAATTGTGTCGTCGCCTGGTGAGATGAGATGAGGTCATGCGCTGAGATCCAAAAGTCTGCTTTTCATTTGATCTGTTATTAAAAACTAATGCTGTTTTGGCAATCTGTATTTTTGTAAACAAGATACCCTCAAACTTCCTTAATGCACGTTAAATAAAGGTTGTTCCTTATTGTCTAAAAGCAGTAATGGCAACATAATGCTTATTGTCTTTAACAGGAAATAATGATTAGTAATGACTTGATTTTACTGACCAAATCAATCAAAACTCTGGCGTTACAACAATTTGAAGCAAATAGATTTTTAAGCACCTGACTGAAAAAAGAAAATGTGCGCTCATATTTAGTTTGCCGCGAGCTTTGATTATGGTGAACAATGTGGCAACCAATTTACATGTGACAATGATTCTTCATGCTCCCAGAACCACACTTTTACAGTTTGAGTCCTGGAATATGCCTTTGCCATCGGGGGGAAAAACTTCATATATGTAATATCCTGGTCTTTCAGTACATTCAGGGAATCACCTGACTAACTATTATATTGCCACATAATGTTTCTGAGCCTAGAACTGACAAACTAAAGCAACCCCAGATCATAACACTTCCTCTAGAGGCTTGTACAGTGGCCGCTATTCATGATGGGTGCATCGCTTCATGCACTTCCCTTCTTATCCTCATGCACAAATCTAGTCAATCTGGACTCACATGACTTTTTTCCATTGCTCCAAAGTATATTCCTTATGCTCCCTAGCAGACTGAACCATTTATCCCCTGATTAATCTCAATAACGAATGGTTTCCTTATGGCCACACAGCTCTTTAATCCCAATCCTGTGAGCTCTTGTCACATTCTGTGTGTGAAAATGCTCTGATTTTTCCCATTACACATACTGTAGCTCTGACTTTTATTGTCCACTATCTACAATGTGAATTCACCAAGCGTTTATGTGATCTCCGATCATGATCAAAAATTATTTTGATGGTTGATGGTTCAGCACTATCCTTCCAGGCTTTACTAATGTGTTGGACTGTTCTTAACCCACTTCCTGCAATTGTAATATTTGTTTTGCTTAATGCAGGGCAAATAATTTGACCCTTCTGAGACAGCAACTATTTTTTTGGCCCGGCAGTGTAGATAGATAATAATATATGGTTATAAAATAAGCAATAAAATTGTTGCTATTGTAAAGCTTTCTGTGAGAGGTGTATATTTAAGCCTTTCTGTAAGGAGTCTGCAGTGTCCGAGTATCCACCACTGTGTTTTGTTCGTTACATACCAACAGAGTCAAAGTTTGGCTTTAATATTAAAGAAATTATGAAACTGTAACAGTTGGTCACCTCGGCCAGGCCAAGAAAGATTGCTGAAGCAATCTTTGGTCATGGAGTGCATATTGCACTCTCACTGTCTCTTTGTTTTCTTGGATAATACTGCTGTTTACCAGGCCTGTGTTATAAGGAAATTGAGGGACTTGCAAAACCCTTGCAAAATGACCCATGAACCATTGTCATGATGTTATTCTTGGTCTGGAAGGTCTTAGTGAAATTCTTTGATGAGTGTCCATCTCACGCTGTATTCATTCTGCTTCACATAAAAAAAAAAACAGCTGAGTGTCATTTTAAGAGTGAAATAGCTGTATGTACATGAGTTCAGATATCTGCAGTGGTCATGTGTAGTCGACATGAAACAGAATTACTGCTCCACTATACTTATTCAGAGTTGAGTTTCACTTTGTTTTTAGGTCATTTTCCTGGCCTTCCTCAGGCTTCAGGTTATGCACATCACCTGTGTGCTGTCCACAACTCTAAGCTCGCCAGATTTTTCTTTATTAGAATTACAGCCGAAAGCCTAAATTTCATTTTCAGACAGTGATGCTGGACGGCTCCTCACTCCGGTCAATATTGCAAAAGAAAAATGCACTTACGGTGAGAAATGAGCATGACTGAGACACACATCTGTTTTAAGTCTGTAGTTATGTCTGAGGTCTGAATTTTAGTATTAAAGCCTTACTCAACTCTAAATACAGTCCTAATTCTTGTCTCAGTATCTAGACTCTATTTTAAATCCAAGCTGCCATAACAAATAAATTTCCCTCCTGGGCATAATAAGTGTCATCTCATGTAGGAAAGTACAACTCCGGAGCTAAAATAAATTCACAATCCCGCTGTGAGGGAAAGAAACCGAAACAGAAAAGGGAAAGGGTGAAATGAGCCAAGACGGCATCTCTGCCTCTGAAAAGGACTGGAAGAAAAGTTCAGTTTATTTACTAAAGAACATTTGAAAGCTCTTAATCTGGAGGGGGAAAAACATCAATGTGGCTGGAAAGCCAGCCTGAGGTAGATGAGTTAAATGCTGCTATTTCAGTCCGCTGTAAAACGAGGCGCAATTAATAAATGTCCTGATTTTCTTCACGACCAACCGTACAAAGTTGACAAGCAGACACTTAAGTGAGAGAGGTTAGTATAAGATTCAATGCACAGTACTTTGTAAACGTCTTGCGCCACACGCACACCTCATCTCATATTTTGCTTCCAAGAGCAAGAGTTTCTTGTATTTTAATGTAGTCTCGAGGAATATTTCTCTAGGTGTCCTGAAGGACTTTTTTGGCTCTCATTCTTTGGCTCTCATTTTCAGTCCAGTCCCTGTACCTGAGCAGTTTCAGAGAAATGTTTTTGCTTGTTGAGCCAGACAGTGACCTATGAATCATTCAAGCGTTTAAAAAACATCTAATTTAATTTCTCTCCAGTGAGAAACTTGTGCAGATGATGACAGATGATCAAGACGGCGATTGATATACTGATGATGCTGAATGCTGAGTGGTTGGAACAGAAGAGAGGGGAAATGAGGTTGCTGCTGAGGTTGTTACATAAACAACAAAAAAGTCTTGTAATTATGGTATTTTGCAGCTTGTTGAAATAAATCATTTGTTCCCATTTCGTTAATTTCATTTCATTTAGTTTAAATGAGGCTCAAGACTTTTGCACAGCACTGTATGTAAGGGTATAACTGTAAGGTAAGGTGAATATACAGTACAGTATAATGCATAACAAATGTATAAACATGCAGTACATACATACAGGACATACATCAGGATATACAGTATGCTTACATACACACGCATATACTTGGTGGATATGTACCTGCTTTTCCTGGCTCACGAGGAGTGACCTTATCATGCTTGGAGCCTGAAAACATGTCAACACATTATATTTCAAATGTTAGTCTGTCATACCAAAAAAACAAGAGAATTACATGATGACACTAATTCCTAGAATGAGCTCTTCTAATAATAAAAAGCACCCTAAAGCACAATGAAATTCACACCAGGCCTAGTTGAGTTTAAAGCAGCTCGTCTTCCAAACCATGTCTCTGTATGACATACAGGCATGTTCCGTCCTGGAGCTATGCTGGAAAGTGTCCTGCTCTTTTCACAAACAAGTTGCTGTTTTTGTTTTTGCTTTTTGCTTCCAAAAGCTCCACAATGTTGCATTTATTAAGCCCTTGCAAA
Source organism: Clarias buthupogon (assembly GCA_030014345.1). NCBI lineage: Eukaryota > Metazoa > Chordata > Actinopteri > Siluriformes > Clariidae > Clarias > Clarias buthupogon. Next base: position 30,925,583 of record JAQMYK010000038.1, on the reverse strand, counting down.
TGCAATTAAAATAGTTATCTAATTGGCCACTACAGATGCATTAAAGCTAAGCATGTGGACTGTTCTAGCAGTCACTGGAGGACACTCAGTACTGGTCTGAATCAGCTCGGGCAGCTGAGAGGAAGGCTTGTAGCTTTGGTTACGCGATAGTTTTGGCAGGCTGCATGAGGCTAGACCTCAGGCGGATTAAACTTCTAACTGTGTTCGAAGGCGAGGTTGCTTTAATGTTAACAGGTCGAGTGAGAGATTCAAGACACTTGTATTTACTCCCATGTGGCTCATGACTGCGAGGCCGAAGTGGATCACGATTCCTGTTCCAACTTTAATGTGTCACGTATCTCAGAAGCTGTCAGCAATAGACATCACATAACGTGCTGTAATTATTCCCAGCCATTTCTGTTAACTAATTTGTTAATATTTACAATATTCATTTGTCATTTGGCGTTCTTTGGCAATCATCACCTTTTACTTTTCCAAATCGTTTTACTTCTCTCCGTGTCTTAATTAATCATGTTTACATTTCAGTTTACATTTGGCTTTGGGTTTCTAAAAAAAAAAAAAAAAAAAAGGTTAGTGCGCGCTCTTAACATGCCACCGGGGGGGGGGG
>JAQMYK010000038.1:30904856-30924937 GCA_030014345.1 Clarias buthupogon | reverse complement strand
TTGCTTAAAAATGTAAGGAGTAGAAGTAAAAAGTCGGCTGAAAAAGAATTACTCCAGTAAAGTATAGATACCCAAAAATTTCTACTTAAGTAAGGTAACAAAGTATTTGTACTTCGTTACTTGACACCTCTGATCACTGCACTAGTTATCTTGTGGATTAATAGCCGAGTCAAGCTGAGTCTCGCTATGACAGGAGATGACCGCATTGTAAAGCTGCACTGCATTCTGGGCTACTTCAAGAAAGGATTGAATTTCATTTTAATATGTTGATAAAAAAATGTTGAGAGAGAAAAGAAGGTGGTTCATTTTTTTTTTCAATGCCACTAGAGAGTGACAGAATGTCTTTTTAACTGAAATGATAAAATATCACTTTGATCAAGAAACAAGTTAGTGACAAAATCACTGATGACATCTCAAAGATTTCAATAAAACCCTCCTGTAAGTTCTGATCCTTTAAGAATTATTATTTTAATAATTATATAAATTTTTATAAACCAAATAATTTTTTACTTTTTTTGCAAGTGTTATTAGGTTCTTTTCTATTTTGACACATGCAACCCTTTAGTATAAATGCCATAAGTAGTGTGTTTAAATACTATGGAGATAATTGCAGGTGGTGTAATATTCTGACTATTTATTATAGTAATATGCAATTTAGGGTGATTTGGGGAACATTGCCTTTTTCCCCTTATAATACTGGGTCTTTAAGTTTCTATTTTTAATTAAGAAAACAAACTACTGCTTTTCCATTTTTGTATGGAACATACATGCATGACAACCTTCATCTGTCATCTTCACTTTGTGTTCAGGGTTGGCAGCTTTGCCCGCTCTGGCTCATGCTTGTTAAGGTTTCAGAGCTGAGAATTAGATTTAGAGTTCATATGAGGGCACGTAATCTTCAGTTAGCATGTTATGGAGGTGTTCATAAAGCCAACTCTCTTACTACCAGGCAATAATGTTTTATAGTCACGTATCAATATAAAGTCATCTAGACAGGTCTGTACTTAGATTTTCTTTCTGCATTTAAAATATCCAAATCTTTAGAAACCTCAGTATTTAGTCTATATGGCTTTAAGCTATTTTCACGTGGAGAGAAAAATGCATTAAAAAAATTAGTTAATGAGCCTTACCCTGGCACCGAGGCTTTTTATTGGCTACCGCTGTGCCACTGATGGGCCTGCCATTGGGCGTTACGCACCAGCAGTAGCCGGTGAAGCTGTGGCATTGAACCTGTAAGACAGAGAGAGAGAAAAAAGTGGCGATGACTTAGACTTAACTGAGAAAGCTGAGCTTTTTAACTCGGAAGCTAACAAGATTATTTTTCTTATTGTTGGACCCGTTCATCGGGCTTTTCGAAATTTTTTGGCCACGCCAAAGCTCATGGGGGTTGCGTTCAGCATTTTTTCTCAGTCATGCAGCTATTATGGCATCTGAAGTAGTCAGAGTGTTATGACATAAAATCATACCGTGAAGAAATGCCCGTAACACAGACACATCATCATGTTCACTAATAAACTTCATTCCAGTATATAATTCCCTGCAGGACTATTACTGATACATGAACCTGGTATTTAATAGAAATAATTTTAATATCTCAGAGCAGTTAATTTCACCATTCAGATATTCAATTAAATCTTAACTTTCTCAATTTTAACAGCATGCACCATTGTGTTTTATTCTTTACATCACTTTTTTCATAAAGTTTCTTGTGCAAGTTCTAATGGTGTTTCAATTCCTTCAGCGCTCTCACCTCGCTGTAGGTGCCGTCCGGGTTACACACAGGAACAAACACCTGTGGGAAAAGTTTTTTGGCCTGCTGCTCTGTGTATTTCTTCTCAGCCACACACCTTGATGTATCTAAAGCAAAAACACACGTGCATAAAGTCAACCGAAAAATGACTGGTCTTGAAAATAAGCCATAATACTTAAGAAGTGAAGAAGTAAACTACATGTCATTTTGTTATAATAAACCGACAACACATCAAACCAATGAGAGCTCTGAGTACAGACCAAGCTAGAAACAAGAAAAAATCATGTCAGGTATGAAAATTGTGACGCATCATATGAAGTCACGTGTTAAGTCAACACTGGTTAGTTTTGTACTATGGACAATAGAGTGCTGTACTGTAGATGAACTATATATTTTTTTATATCATTTGTTTGGTTAACAGAGAAATCCTGGTGTCCAAAAGAGGCTGAAAGCTTTCCTCTTTCTTATTACATCACATAATCCTCATTAAAAAAAAATTACGCATTGGATTTTGAGGAACTTTTGTGAAACTCTGCTCATAATTAAACTCGCATATGATACAGTAATATACTAGGTGTCAAAATGGACCTTTTTGAACCAGGAGTCTGAAAATATGCATAACTTAAATCACCCAAAATACAACTTAATACAAGATTTTATGTGACAGGTTATGATCTCCAAATTATATTTCTTAGTTGTAGATTACAGAAAAAAAAGTGCACTCCATTACAATTTAACCAATTTAGTTCCCAAGCATGTTGCTTAAGTATGCATAGGCATAACCAAATACAAATACACTATTTGACTTGAACGGTGTTCTAACTATACATAAGCATATATATATATATATATATATATATATATATATATATATATACATGCAGTATATATGATGCGCACTTTTTGTTTATATTTTTACACCCAAACATTTCAGAGTATTGAGTGAACAATACAGACATTGCGATCCTGAGGGATCCAACAAATACGGTATGTGCCAAAATATACAGTACTGACAGTTGCGCATTTCTCAAAATGTGCGTTTTTTCAACAGGGCATAGCACTAGCCGCACGTGTTCCCAGAACTGAAAAGGAAGTTGTGTTGTGCACTTGTTATTGGAAATGTGTCTCTCTTCAGAGGAAAAAGTATTCATAGTTAAGTATTATTTCCATTCATACGGAAGTGGTCATGAATGGAGACCGAGTTTGAAAAAGATTGCAGAACAATTCCAAAAGAGATTTAATAAGACGACAGTCATGCTCTCTATTGTTATAAAATTTCATTGTTTTGACAGTTCTATTTCGCATACCATGGTAACTCAACACTAATAGTGTGTGTTAGTTTCTTTCAGGAGAAATAAATTTATAGATAACAACAAGGATAGCAACAAGGTAATACTGTTCGACTTTCCATTTCAGTACTATATATTATATATCTTATTCAAGCAATGATTAGGCCACGCCCACTTTGGGTTAAATCCAAATCCATATAGCTGGAGCACTAAATAGACAATGTTACTGCTTCTCTTTGTGTGTATGCGCTAATTTGACGTATACATTCTTTTTACTCGTTATTATCAATATGATTAAGGCTATACAATGCTGTTGGGCCCTTGAGCAAGATAAGGATGATCCTCTAGATAAGGATGTCTGGCAATTGGCATAAAGGAACAAGGAATATGAGGGCACCTACAACCACTGCACAAAGTCCACTTCTCCAAGTTCACCTCATGAGTCACCTAAAGCTCTACACAGTAAAATAAGATTCTGCAAATCCTATTAGTCTGATCCATTTTGCAGCAATTGCAAAAAGGACGGGGGGAAGCGGTATTTAAGAAGCCGGATACATTCTTTAGGTTCGCCATTGCCACTAATGTGGTAAGAGCATTTTTTAGGGAAATTATGGATATGAATATAGGGAAAAAAAAGGACGATTCATATTCAATATGTAATGAAGTGTGCAAGTATGTGTTAGTGAGAGAGCAGAGGTTACAGGCGTAGGAGATGCCTGCGTGACTGGGAAGACCAACAACAGTCTTCTTTCACTAGGCTCATCAACAGAGAACCCACGCATCCACCCATACATATATACACACACATACATTTCATCACACTCCCCCTGGACTGAGTGAGTGAGTGAGTGAGGGAGGGAGGGAGGGAGGGAGAGAGTGAGTGGACTCTCTCAATGCTGGCAGCGACACATGAAGCCACAAACTGAAGCTCCACCAGGAATTCAGTTTCAGCAGTGACACATGCTCAGTTTCTCCACTGCGCAATGCTGTAATCCCAGTGCCCCAGACTGGTGAGGTGGCACCTCATGCCACAGAGGGACACACTGCCCAGTCTGCTAGACTGAAAGAATGAGAAACAGACAGATGGGGGGGGGCAGTGAAAAAGACTGATAGGGCAAGAGGAAGGTTATGCGAATGGAGAGTCTGACAGAAAGTGAAGGAGAACTTGAGAGACTTTTGCATCACTGTCTTTGTTCAGAATGGCCAAATATGGTGTGGGGAGCAATGGCACAGCATTAAATTAAGCCATAATAGCATTTGTTTTAAGCATGCAATAGAGCTGGCTTAAAAAGTGCACATACTTGAGATAATGTTAAATATGTAATACAGGAAGCAAATACACAAACAACTATAAGAAGAAAAAGAAAAATCCAGCATGCTCTGCTTTGTTTCAGTCCAAGCATGGCACTCGTTCCAGATGAATGGCTGGTTAGATTAAGAGAGGGATAGTGGAAAAGATCGGCCAAGATGAGAAGAAACGGAGGACGCTGCAAAGTTTTTCCTGCATGGAAAAAACACAAATAATGTCTTCACCGAGGATGAGAAAGGAGAGCTGGAAAGAGTGACGGATGGGAGGCCTGAATCATACAGTCTGGGTATGGAAGATTAAAATGTCCCAGCACGGGAGCTACACACAATATGATTTTTATAGCTGTCCACATATTTTGGAGAGTCTGGACGATACTGCAATTCTCAACACATTGATTTATTTTTTGTTTTTTCTCTAAAAAACACTTGTAAAACTGGCTTCCCACAATTTTCTTCCCTTTGGAGTAATATATTAATATATCCTCATATCTATACCATGGGATGAATAAAATTGCAGCCTTTTCCTCTGCAAGACTGGACGGCTTCCTAAAGAAAAGGACTGTGTATAAAAAATGTAGCGTGGCCATGACATCAGTTAGAAATTCGGGACGTCTCATGACGATAACGTAGTCTATAATAATCTATGTTTTTCCACTCCTTTTGTGTTTGCCTCACTCTCATCCAGGGTGTCAGGGGAAAGGAGGTGATAGAGAGACAGACATGAGGAGATTAGAGGAGTGAAAGAGGTCATTGAGGACAAAGAAGAGACACAAGCACAGTTTAGAGGTTGACAAAATCCTCCCTGGAGATCCTAACACAATAAGGGGGTTTGTGATTCATTTGACCTTTGGCCTTGCGGGGTAATGAAAAACCAATCTGTTACACGGCAATATAAAAGCTGCTTTTCTAAATATCAGGATCAGGAATAAGTGCAGGATCCTCTAACGTTTTTTTTAAAAACAGCATACTAATTAAAAAATTTTAAAGTACATTTTTCTTCTCACCTATACGGTGTATGTTACTCAAAAATGGGCGATGAACTCTGACCTTTGCATGAGCCACGCATGACTTCCAGCTGGGGGTCTCGGCACTTGGCGCGCTGGAACTCACAACGTGAGGCGAAGGTTCGTCCATCGGACGCGCACAGCGGCTTGCGTGAAGCGCTGGTGCAATCCATGTTACACTCCTTATCCTGGTCGACTCGTAGGAACTGCATAAGGGTGTGGAGAGAAAAAGAATGTTTTACAAAACTGGAAAATTATTCAATTTGTCTTTGAACCACCTTCAATTCAATGTAATATAATTCTTTAGTTTTATCAGTTTGTCCCTCATGCACAAGCCGGTGGTGACGGTGGCAAGGAGAAACTCCCTGAGATGGCATAAGGAAAAACCTTTCAAGGAACCAGACTCAAAAGGAACCCATCCTCATTTTTTTGTGATAACAAATTGCGCAACCATAAATTAATTCCGTCTATAAAGTGCTCTGTGCGCTATAAGATCGAAAGTACAGTTGTACAACAAATTACTCCTGTCAGTGCTCCACTGGAGGGAAATTCATGCTGCCATTCGGAAAATCGCTTGGAGTGGCCAAACTGTATCCAAACTGTCTAAGAAAGGTATAAACCAGAAAAGATGACAATCTGATCTTGCTGAGCTTCAATAGAAAACCATCCAAACCCAAATAGCTAAAACAGCACAATGAAACCACAACAGGAAATAGAAACCTGAAGAGTAACAGAATAAATGTTTAGACTGAGTCACAATTAAGCAGCTATTGGAAATTCAGTAATGTCTGAATCTTGAGTCACAATTTGTGCTATAGAATCTGTGGAAGGCTTCGAGAATAAAGAGGTGCATGCAGAGGCAAGATGCAGGTCATTAATTCAAATTCTAACTAGCTGTGAGACTGAAAAACACAAATGTATTCAAGTCAAATTGTGACTTTTGATTGCGCAGAATAACAGAATCGGTTATGAGGGGAAAACTCTTCCCCTAGCAGTCTAAAATGTTTTATTTCTCGGCGTAATCCCCTGCTACACTAATACAGTACATATATCCCAACGTTTCACTACCATCAAGGTACGCCAGAGCTGTGATCAGAGGCCAGAACGCTGGCCTCCCAGGAACTCCTTAAATGGCTTGGAAAGAGGTCAGGGCTGTAGGGGGATGTAGAAATAACTTCCAGCTGAGTTGTGCAAGAGATGTTGCTGAATGATTGTATGTACAGTTCCCATGGACAGATGCGTCTCTTCCACATATTGTCAACAAGGTATCCATCATTTTCAAGGAGCCAACATCATTCACCGATGTACAGCCTTCTTGCAAACATTTGCACCATTCAAATGTTTTTTTTTCCACATCACCATACTGTGCTTGTCTTCTGTAAATGTCAATCTGTTTCACATTGAAAATCATCTCAAGTCCCGGGTTGACTTGAACGCCCTTGTAGTTTATTACCTAGTACATGCATAATATATGTAAGTGCTTATTACTATAATTATTGTGGTTTTTTATTGTGGCTTTATTAACATGAGTGTGTTGTGGTTCTCTTTGTTCTTTCTATAACTATCATGCACTTGTTTCTGGTCAGTCCGAGGAACTCTGTCCTTGTGGTTCTTACATCACTGTCAGCTCTTTTACCAGCTCTTATTATAATCCTTACTTGTTGAAGAAAAAAAAAGCGTCAGCCAAATAAATAAATATAAATGAAAATCTAAGCTGGCAGGATATCTGAAAACATCACTGGTTCTAACAAAAGGACAAAGGGATCTATTGTGGCATTGTAAATAAGACAAGTGAGGCCTGGGTTGGCATGCAAATTTTTGTGGTTTGTCTTTTCGCTGCAAAGTTAGCAGCGTTGGATGAAATTGGTTGCAGAGACTGTATGTTTTTAGCATGTGTTACGACTTGTCTTTGTTAAAGATGCGTTACGGCTCTTCTTTTTGCAGCATGTGTTCTCAATGTATCACGTTTTGAATACAATCCAAAAAGCCATATTATATGTACAGTAAATGCTTTTAAATGCATTTAAGGAAAGATTTCTTTTGTAGCGTTAGATTAAAATTATATTAAGTATAAGAGTAGTGCAAGAGTCCTCACTCTTTACAAAAAAAATATTTTACATTTTACAAGTTCAACAGTGGTTGTACTGTACATGAACCAGTGTTTCATGGGTCATAACATAGGCAGAGGGCATTAAAAAAGGATAATCCATATATCAGGAATCCTGAAAAAGTCAAGCACTAGAACAAGAATAGCAAACAATGAAACTACGGCTAGTATATATGAAATAAATGCAACAACGGTGCAGAATCAGACAGGATCAGAGGTTATTTTTCTTTTTTTTTTTAAACAAAGTTTTGAAGAATCTTGGGCTCAATCTTGGGATGCTGGAGAAGGTGCATTAGTTGGCAAATATTTGTAGCCAACATGCTTTGCTTTGAATTTTAAAAGATAGCACTGCATCATGTTAGGTTTTCGACATGAACGTTTAGATAATAATTTCTCCGAAAAAATATTTTCAACCACATTTTTGCCTTTTATGGAGTTTTGTCACCAAATGAGAATCAGAATCGGGTTTGATTCGCCAAGTATGCTGACACACACAAGGAATTTGATTCCGGCTGTTTGGGGCTCTCAAGGTACTGACCAACATAAGACACTGTACGTTTGTTATAGACAAGACGCTGTACACAGTCTACAACATTCGATAACTATATAGATTAAATAAAGACAGAAAAAAAAGGAAAAAATGAAACATTTATAAATAAATAATATTCAGAGTATGTTACAGATTAGCACTGTACGTAACGTGTGTGTGTGTGTGTGTGTGTGTGTGTGTGTGTTCAGGTTACCAAGCAAATCAGGTCCTGACTATTCAGGAAAGGTGGGACGTAACTGAGGAGATTGTTACTGTACTTGAGTACAAATTTTATGTGTCTGTACATTAACAGAGTAATTATAGAGTACAGTAGTGTAGAGTAGTAGTGTTTTTGTGTATTGTTTTTTTTTTTTTTTTTTACTGAAAAAGGCTACTGTGAGTTAATACAAGCCCTGTACTTTTGATAGTTAAAGGTGAGTATTTCTGTACTTTTACTCAGGTACACAAGTACAGTAAATGCAGGACTTGTACTTATACTTGTGTATTATTTGCTATAGGTAATCTCTACTAAGTAGAGGATTTGTGTACTTTGCTCACCACTGCTGGTCAATTTACAAACGATTGGCTTTCATTCACATAGACACACAATTAAGAAGAAAATCAGGATTTATAAACCTTGTGTGTTTTTTAAAGATTTTGAATATTTCTGCACAATTTGCAGTATTTTTATAGTCATGGCTTGATTACAGACTTGAATATTTTGACGTAAAAAATAGAGCTGTCACGGATGCTCCTGCTTCCCTTGTTTTCAAGGCCTGTGATACTTTGGTGTCTATAATGAGACCCCATTCTGTAAGGCTCAACGCTAATGGTTTCATAATAGTAACGGCTAATGTTTTTTTAAGCCCTCGTCAAACTGCAGGTGTTCTCCGATTGTTGCGTCTTCGCAGACGACCTTTCACGCAGTGAAGCGCTTATTCAAACCCTGAATGAAAGTAACATCCACACAGTGTGCGCTGCCACTCAAAGATCCATCCCCTGCCTTGTCTTTTCTGGGAAGCGAAGACGAGACTTTCAAAGAGGGTCACATGTGATGCTTTTGTCTGTCTGTCAGTCTCACACCTGTGCACTGCCTCACACATACACACACACACAAAGAATGTTTATATATCACTGTATATGTGAGATAAAAAAGGAAGTCTGTCTGTTGACATTTGTGGCCCGATGCTAAAGATCTTTCATTTCATCCTCATTTGTCTTGCTCTTGTTTTCGCGCTCTCTCTCTATCCATCTCTATCTATCTTACACACAATACAACGACACCATACTAGCCGTGTCTGTTGCTTTGTTCAGCCAGTGTAACATTTCATGAAAAATATATTCAAGAGTGGGCATGAAGTGCTCACGTTCCGTTGAGTCAACAGGTGTGGGGTTTAGGAGAGAGGGATCTGTGATTAGACATACCGAAAAAAAAAAACCACAATCCGAGCTTTTCAATATCTCTCTCTCTTTTTTAAATAAATGACTCATTCTTCACCACTAATTCTTCACCACAAAGCCTCAGAGCCTCAAAGGCCTCAAAGGCCTCAGCACCACGCCTCAGTCGTAAATCAGAAAGGAGGAAAGGAAACAGACACTTTGTTGGGTAAATCATTTCCCGTCCAGAAAATTAGCTCTACATGACAGCTTACAAATGAGCAAGTGTGTGTGAGAGAGAGTGAGTTTGCGTGTGTGCGCGCGCGTGCGCACGTTTAAAGAGCTCTGCACCTGGCAGAGGGGTGACTAAGAGGGTTTAGGGAAAAGTTGCCCCACGGTAAAGGGCGTCATCTCTTCTGTCATCTCCGACCATAAATCTTACATGGATTTATGTAAGAGAAGAGAATAAGATTGTGTGTGTATTAGTGTATATTTTCATGAACATGTGTGTGATGAATATATGGGATGAGACTAGAGGTAAAAATTTTTCTTTCATGTGTATAAGCAGCCGGCGTGAACTCTTAATTTTTTCCGCTTCATCCGAATATAAACCAGGCAATAAAAGAACAATACTTCTTCTCAGTTCAATCACACTGCTGCCGCAGCCCATCCATTCCCCCCCCAGCCCCGCCCCCCCCCTGCCTCGTCTACTCCTTTTTTTTTGCGCTTTATTTCATCCATTTCTGAACGAATGAATATTAAGTCGTGCATGAAAGCTTCTCCTTTCTTGCGAGTGCTGTTTGGGGTCTGTGTGTTTCCCTCTCCTGACTGACAGTGTCCCACTGTCTGAGGTCACGCCGGCCCCTCACCCTTCTCCCTGTATGCACTCGTCCTGTCTTCCTCTCTCGTCCTCCCCCCGTCTATCTCTCTGCAGCTGTGCCCTCGTGCCCTGTTCACTCCGTCTTTCGTGGCTGTGCTGTCAGATGTCTCGGCGGGAGGCTGGAAGGAGTTGTCACGCACCAGCTTGTGTTTGCACCGGTGCGAAATCGAGACAAGGCCCTTATAATAATAATAATGAGATTATATAGGAATAATATGAACATTTGTCATGCTTTTTATTGAAAATGGTCAATATTATTTGAAAACAACATATAATGAATGCATAGTTTATGTATCACTGTGGCAGACAATGTTAAAACTATAATATCTGAATAATGCAGACTAATTTACGAAAAATCTATCAAATTGTTGTGGCAGGGTTTCTTTCTATATGACACATTTACCGCTAACTAATCAAGTTTGTAATCTGGTACAGAAGCACCTAAACGTATTTCAGTTTGAATAATTCTAAAGTTTTTAGAACTTTACATATTAGGAAGCATTTCCTCAGGCAGCCATGGGACAAGTGAGTTTACGGTCCCATGCTCATCATCTCAGATCATCAGCTGATCGAGATAGGAACGTCAGCCAGGACCGACTGCTATGTTTTTTTTGTGTGGTTTTTTTTTTTTGAACAGTCATAATAAAACTCACAGTTTTGCCCACCACAGAGTTGAGCCATTTGTAAATAGCCAAGCCAGAAACAAAAGGAGACAGTAAAGTCCAACCCAAGACTACGACATGAAACCATTCACAAGCCCTGTGGGATTCTCCAGCCACCCACTATGACTGTCAAACGCTGTCATTTTCCAGTTTTAACAGCTGGTTGCAAGTGTCCTAAATGAAGAAAAAAGGACGAATGGACAACCGCTGCTACCTCCCAGCATGGACAAGCTGGCTATCATAGCAAACAGACGGGCCACAGACGAAGAGGATAGTAAACAGATGACACCGAACTGGTCAGCAGAAGAGAGGTAATACAATGCAGATCGTTTGCCGTTAACTCGCAGGCTATGAAAGGCCGAGGTTCAGGCTTTTTCCGTAAGACAAACACAATGCATTCACTGCGAACAAGGGCACAGGAAGAGCAGATGAATGGAGTGTTCAAGTGAATAGATTGAAGTTTCGCTATAGTCTCAGTGTGATTCATACTCATCAAACAGCATGCATGAATAGACCTTTGCCTGGGTGTGAATGTTTTTAGCTTCTATCATGAGACCCCGTGAAGAATTTAAGTGTGCATGGGAGTACCAGAGGAATGGGCAGCTGGCATTGATGGATAGCTAGTAAGATCACTCCTGCTTCACTAACGATTCGGTTTGAATTGCTTATTGTGAAATTAGTGCCTTTTCTTGCTTTGTTCGTCATTCTGCTGTTCTTTCAACCTAAAGCTAAATTGTCCCAGAGCTTGGCTATAGGGACAAAAACTGACGAGCAGTTTTAAGGGATGAACAGTGCTGCATGCAAGTGATTTTTAAATATATTTCTTTCTCAGGGACCCACCAGCATAGTAAACCCCAAATCCTATTACCCCCCTCAAGGCGGCGAAGCACTGTGGGCCTGAAAAGCTGCGTTGTGGAAGCCAGCTTCCAGCAGAGAGCACATTGTGCAGTGTTACAGCCCGGGTAGGAAGAAGAAGTCCAGGGTACCCCTCCTCTTTTTGCCCTAGAGGGGCCCTGGGCCCCGTTCTTTTTGCCCTTAACTCCCCAGCTGTGAGGGGTCAATGGGGGCCACTGGTGGAGAGCAACAAGGCTGGTGTGGACATGTGAAGGACTTCTATTGCAAGCTTCCTGGGACTGGGTGAGAACTCATTAGTCCCCAGCTTGGTAGAAAAGGAAGAAAGTGACAGCTTTTAACCAGGCTGTTAAACTCCAAAACGGGTTTAATTGCTGTGAATAGACATAAAGATAAAGAGAAGAATGGATATACTTTTTTGTCTGTGCAGGTGCATTTCACAGGTGTCTTTTTCTAATAGAAACGAATCAGATTAGCCATACACAGATTGTATCAGATCTATGCAAAAAGGACAAATGGGTTAAAAGAAGAAAAAAAACCTCTCACACAGATGAAAGCATTTGCATGCTCAAATCCAAACCAAGAAGACATTCATGAACTAGCAGCTCTGTCAAATACCAAGCTTGTGATTGAAACAATACCACGTACTGTGTCTCACGCAGACCATTCCCACTAAACAAAATAAAATCCATTCCCGGTGACTTTTTACAAAGCCAGAATAACACTGATACGTCTGTCTGCGAGTTAGAAAAATATACTAGAGCTGTTCTCCTTCCTGAGTTTGAGTCACACCGTGCAAAATATTAGTTTAATGTGGAAAAGTGGTGAAATGTGTGGATTGGATGTTAATAGTAGAAACACTGCAGCAAAAATAGTGTTTGTAGCATGAAGAGGCCCCTATCAACAGCACTATGGAGAAGGATGAAACTAGTAAAACCCACTGGATAGCAGTCTAGTGATTAGAAATTAAGAACTGAATTGCAGGAACCAGGTAGATATGTAAATGTATAATTCTATATTTCCTATATTCCATGACTGTATATTCACTATCACTCACAGTTCTAGAATTCATAACGTGACGTGTTCATTACGCCTGAGTTTTTAAAAATTTAAATCAACAAAATACAGGTATAATTGTATTAATGTACTCATTTTCATAAACTATCATTATTAAGTATTATGTATCTATGGAAGGAGTCACCAGTGTCAGTCTTGTCTGGTTTTTTGTTTCTTACATTCCAAACCAGGACTTGGCGAGAATTAAACATCTGCAGGTCTGAGCTGCACTGAATGTCCGGTAAGGCGAAGTAAGCCAGCATCCGAGTTTGTACGAGTGTGTGCAGGCACATGCAAGAATGCAAAGTGTGTGTCTGCACAATGCAATGCTGCCTCCCACATTCCTGGTTGCGAGTAAGGAGCGCGGTTAACTACCCAAAGCTATTTGTTACCGTTTGGTCGTGAGGCATCTCAGCGCGGCCAGCAAATAATGAGGCTGGGGGCAGCAGCGGCGGATCCAAGCCCTAAATCACACGGCTCCCCGGGCTGACACCGCACATTCCTCTGTACACTCATTTACATGCACATGCACACTTGTGCTGGTTTGATATTATACTAGCAAGATAATTACCAAATTACTAAACAGTACCTTTTCAGTTTTGCTTATTATTTCCCCAAACTTGTCATTTGCCAATTTCCCCCGAGTCTTAAGACTGCCTTCATTCGCTACACCTTTCTCTAACACTAATATACTGTATATATGTACTCCGATCTACCCACATGGACATACACAAGGTCACGATGCCCATGATTGGCTTGTGTTTCTGTGATTGACAGGAAAGAGTCGTTGCCATCCTTCTCACCCAGAATGCATGATCAGTTTTGCTCTCCTGACCTCTAGTGTTGCCACCTTTTTAAATGATCTGTCCTATATCACATTTCCCAGGACACGCTAGCACTGTGGCTTTGCAATTCCAGAGTCGAGGTGGCCTGCGATGGATTGGCACCCTGTCTAGGGTGTACCCCACCCTGTGCCCAAAATCTCTTGGGATAGACTTCAGGCGATCTTGTTCAGGATAAGCAGTACAGAAGATGAATGAATTTTATACCGCTGTAGTTCATAACTAGTACTCAAGGCCAGAACTGGTTGCCATTATTGTAAACACAAGAAAGCCACGAATTCTTTAAAAAAAAGTGTCTCAATAGGACATTTTGCCAGTCGTTTTTTCTTTAACTCGACTGACAGTTAAAGTTGTGTGTCCAGATTTTTAAAAGTAAAAAATAACAACCCTACTGGCCAAAGATGGATGTCACAGATTCAAGACTTGAACTTTGAAGATTTTTGGGATTCAAACACATTCTGGTTGCATCCACCTTAAATCAATTTACCGCACTACATGATAGGTACCAGGAACTTCAGAATCTATAAAAGATGCACACCTGACAAGAATGAGTATGGTTAAATTTTTGTATCAGAGAGATTAAAAAGGTATGCACCAAGACATTCAGCGAGCCTCTTCGTTAAAGTTGAAAGGAGGTCATGTGATTAGCGTTATATTGTCTTTTCTGAACAAACAAAATCAGGGTCTTGGATGACGTGAAGGTTGATATTTCTTCCAGAGTGTTGTCTCCAGTCCAACCTGTAACACGATCTGTACTGTTAAAACAGCTCAACTTAAGAAACCAATTCTACTTTATTACTGTGAAATTGGCTTTCCCTGGCCACGGACTGTGAAGTGTGCGAAGTGCATACCAAAAAACCTGCAGGAACCAAACAGTTTATTTTCTCCCTCTCCTAACCGACTCTTGGGTCGATTTGTACTTTTACCCCAGCAAATATGCACAGTCGTGTAGATGCCCTTGAGACCCTATTGCCAAAAGCCCTCGATTCATGGATAGCTGGCCTGGCACAGACTAGCAGAGAAGCAGATGCCAGCAGGGGGAAAACATTGACAGCCACTGTATCTCTGACCATGGTGCTAACAACTCACATCAGCGCCAGTTAGACACACTCAATACCAGCAATGCCCCCTTTACAAATCCCCCAAGACGCAAAAACCACACCGAAACCACTGACTGGCTCTAAAAGAATGTTCAACACGATCGTGTCTTTAAAGCTGACAGAACCAGGACTAAATGGAAAAGAAAGATAAGCCCATGATTGACTTGAAATCTATACAACTTGTGGCCTGAAATGTTAATGCTGATTATGCGTAAGGACCAAAATATGACCATAGGGTAAAAATCACAACTTTTTCTCTCAGACAAAGGCACATATTATATCTGAAAGCCTGTCAAACAGACACAAATATTGACTGCTTACCAACATTTATGGATTATAGAGTGGGCTATTTCCTATTCCTCCACTGACATGTTTAAGCTCGCTGGCACACACACAGGATTGGTTTCCCATAAGTGCTCAGACGAGCTTCTCTATCAAAGCCAGCTCTGTTCCTGCTCCTTGCTCCCACAGGTCTGTCTCTGGTGGCTATGGGGTAATGAAGAGCGGCTTCCCGCAGTCACCGGGCTGGGTGTGTGAGTGTGTGCATGTGTACACACGCCGCTGGCCACAGAAGCTGTTACTTTTTTGGCAGCACTGTGAATTTCACACTGTTCCAGGCACTGGACAGGTACTCCAGGCCGTGCCAAGTCCTGGCGTCAAGAGAATATGTATTGATAGTGCACCTGTGATTCGCCGTGTGTTACTTTTATGCAGGGAAAATTCTGACCGGTCAGTTCTTTTTAGGTACATTTTAGGTGCTTTCTGTGTTTCTCACCAACTAGTGACGTTCCGAACGAACCTGGCTTTCAGCACCTACATAAACATTTTGGCCGGTCAAGCAGTTCTCAAAGTGAGTGCCAGATTCAATGGCCTAAAAATAACGTCCTCACAATAACACAAGCTGACCAAAGTATAAGCTTGGGCTGGGGTTGCACAATGAACATTTCTCGAGCATCCAGAGAGACTCTGAGACTCTAAGCCACTCTACAACGCTTGGAAATTTTTAGCACTGAAATGAAACGTTAATGCTTTCATTACCGGATAGGCTAGATGAAACTATTAAGTATTTTTTCACTTTATGCTTCTGACATGCAGCCGACAGTTTAATTACCTTGACTTCCTCAAGATCATTAATCACTGCAATTGAAAAAAATTAGATATCCTGGCTTAGAAAGGAAGAACCTATAACCGCTGCAATCCAATATGACTCAACAAGATCATTAATATATTGATTCATAAACTGAGTGCTTCATCATCATTATTATCAGCTGTAGGAGCAGCATCGCCATTATATAACTTTTCATTCATTTATTCATTAATCATGGTCAGGGTAGCGGATACTGCATCTATCCCAGGAACACAGGTTGAAAGGCGGGAACACACTTTGAATAAGATGCCAATCCTTTGCAGCATACCACACACACATACACACACACACACACACAAACACATATTTACACCTAACAGCATTTTTGCTTAGCCAGTCCACCTACTGGCATGTTTTTGGGGAGAGAAGGAAACCTGTGAACCTCAAGGAAACCCAGATAAGAGCGCATCCACACAGACAGTATCCGGGTGTCTAATCTATAACACCCAAATATGGTCTTTGTATTTCCCTGTACACTTTTACAGGCTTGATTATTATCAGAAAAGTAGGAACAGGAGAGGAAATGATAAAAAAGGGAAAAAAAAAACATTGATCAAAGAGAGACTAATCATGCCATGTGCATCATAAAAACTTTCCTGCACCATCACGCTTTCCTCAATGTAATGATGATGATGACACTATGCTCTCAATATAGCAATGCTTATAACTAATAAAAATGAGTTAAGAGAATGTCATATTAAAATACTTTTGTCTGCTGTCCTTAAAGTCATCACCATGAATGCTAAACTTTCCTTAGAAGATAAAGCTCTTCATTCAAGATTCAGTGATCTGCTCTCTCTCTCTCTCTCTCTCTCTCTCTCTCTAAGCTTCAGTAGCAGAGCATGTTCCAGCAGATCATAGCCTAGTTTAAGGTTGAATCTAGACTCTTCAATTGGCCTTTACGTTTCTATACATAATCTAACAACAGAGTGTTTCACTAACTGGTTAAAATATGCACTTTTTAAAAGATAATTATTGTTAAAGTATTAAAACAACCCATGTTTAATTGAAGAAAACAACCATGTCATATGTGATTAGGGAAAAAACATGCGCATTTTAATATGATGGCAGCACATAATATAAAATAAAGTGAAAAAAAGAAGAAAAAGAAGTGAAAAGTATATAATAAAAACCACCTGTAGAAACATAACATGTATAAATTCCAGGTGAACTTAATGTGCTTAATGATTGGCCAACCCTTCTAATGAAATATGGCTATCATTCCTTTATTTGTTTAGTGCACATCTGTGCATTAGTGCACATCTGTCTTGAAAGTTCTCATCATCAGAAACAGCACCATGACCATGAGGTTTTCTCGCAGATTAAGTCAAATGAGAAGAACTCAAACAAGTGGTGTCATAAAAGCAATCATCATCATCACCATCATCATCATCACCACCCGCGCGTGCCCGACTCACCGTGAGCGCGGAGAGTTTCTGCGCGCTCGCCTCATGGAGCAACCCGAGCACCAGCAGCAGCAGCAGCACAGAGTCCCTCATCCTGAGCACCAAAATCTCTCCCAAAATTCACTTTCTTCTTAATGTCTTGTTCTTCTCCTTGAAGCAACAAGCAGAATCCGCGTTCTCTCCCGGTCGGATACGGGGACCACAGGTGAAGCTGGCTGCTGAGAGACTTGGAGTGGAGAAATGCGCAGTGCGCTCGCTTTTGCGCAGCAGGAGAGTGAGAGATGCGCTGAGTGGAGACTGCACACTGCCTTGAGATACCATCACACACACCCACATACACACACACCCTCTCTCTCTCTCTCTCTCTCTCTCTCTCCTCCCCCTGTGAGAGTCGTTATCGGGTGGAAGGGGGGTTTGGGGTTTATAAATCTTTTGGATGCTGGGGATTTAACGCAAACACTTAGTGGATACTCCTCCTTTTCCCATTTATTATATTATATTATATTATATTATATGGACAAAAGCATTTGACCTGCAATGACACTGTATTCAAATAAATACACTTCAATATAGACTTGGTCCCTCTTTTGCAGCTCTTCTTGGAAGGCTGTCCACAAGATTTTGGAGTTTCTGTGGGAATTTGTGTCTATTCATTCTGTAGAGAATTTATGAGGTCAGGCACTGATGTCAGATGAAAAGTCCAATCTCTGTATCAGTTCATCCCAAAGGTGCTCGATGGGGTTGGGGTCAGGGCTCTGTGCAGGCCAGTTAAGTTCCTCCTCAAACTCATCAAACCATGTCTTTATTGTCCTTGCTTAGTGTACTGGGGCACAGTCATGTTGGAATAGAAAAGGTCCTTCCCCTAATTGTTGCCACAAAGTTTGAAGCATAGCATTGTCCAAGATGTCTTGGAATTCATTAATTAGCAGGTTTGTCCAAATACTTTTGTCCAAATAGTGTATCTTGTTTGCAGTTAATATATTTTTTCCACCATATACAATAAAAGTCTGAGCATTGTGTATACTTTTAGTACCTTCTATTCTTTCTGGCAAGTAAAGGTGATCTAAATATAACAAAACAAACCATTTTTAATCCTCCATGAGCTGCTGATGCAGCAGCTGATGAGGTGATGATGTTGATGATGATGACAGACTCTGATAACTATCTTCATTATTCACGTAGTTTGCAAAAACAACTGAAAGTGAAAATGATGCCTTATCTGCTTAGGAGGATTGAGGTAAGCAGCAGGCTGTAGCTTGTGGTTCCTCGGGTTGGCCTGGATCTGGGCTTTCCAATTTCTGTTTTTTCCCCTCCAGTTTATTATTTATTTAATTAGCCTCTTACACTGATTTCAGCATCCACTGACACATACCTGATGAATGTAAGGATTAAACAGTTTTGGTAACTCATAACAATTATTCATAAAAATGTCATTAAAAGTCCTCCTGTTGATAAATAAAGCTGTTAAAGATTTACGCTAAATTATAAACCCAAGGTACAATTATCTGGGTGTACACTTGTGTGTTAATATTTACATGTTTTCAAATTCGCGTATTAGAAAAAAACGGTCAAATGGCTCCCTCTGCTGGTAGCCTTTTACTATTACAGTTTCCCAAGCGCAGTTCGCTGCACGTTCCAAAATACGAGATTCCAAAACACGTATCAAAGTTTCGAGATTAGCTCTGGTTTTTTTTTTTTTTTTTTTTTCATTGTACGTCCTTCCTCAGACGCCTTGAAACCTGCCAGTTGAACTGACTATTGGCAGTCTGGCCCCTGGACACGAATTCTCAATGCACAGTGCCTCGAATGTTGAAAAAGACGATGAGCATGCACTCATGCACTAGGTCGGGCTGCGAACTTGCCTCGGTTTTTTTTGGTCAGGGAGATAATGGGCTCTACCACTGTAAAAACTGATTATAGATCTTTCATTTGAAGCTCATGTAGATAATATTACCATAACAGCATTCTTTCATCTCAGAAATGTTGCCAAGAGGAATATATTATTAATAAACAATGCCGAAAGATTATTTCATGCTTTCATCACCTCTAGGTTGGACTATTGTGATGACTTTCTGTCTGGTTGTTTAACTATTTGCATTAACAAGCTTCAGTTAGTCCGGAATGCAGCAGTGAGAGTCCTCACTAGAACCAGAAGATATGAGCGCGTCACCCCTATCTTATCCACACTGCATTGGCTCCCTGTGAAATTTTGCACTGATTTTAAAATTCTACTGTTGTACTATAAAGCACTAAATGGTCTCGTGCCACAGTATCTGAGTGCACTGCTAATGTCTTACGATCAACCACGTCTACTTCGATCAAAGAATGCAGGCTGCTTGTCAGTACTGTGTATTGTGAAAACTATAGCAGAGAGCAGAGCTTTCTCTTACAAAGCCCCAAAGTTATGGAATAGCCTTCCAATTAAGGTTCGGGACTCAGACAGAGTCTCAGTGTTTAAGTCTAGGCTGAAAACCTATTTACAGTGGGGCAAAAAAGTATTTAGTCACAATCAACCAATTGTGCAAGTTCTCTCACTTAAAAAGATTAGAGAGGCCTGTAATATTCATCATAGGTATTCCACAATTATGAGAGACAAAATAAGGGGGACAAAATCCAGAAAATCACATTTATTTGCAAATTATGGTGGAAAATAAGTATTTGGTCAATAACAAAATTTCATCTCAATAAATCAATCAAAAAAAAATCACGGGACTTATGTCATAATTATGACTTAATATCTCATAATTATGACATCCTGATCTCATAATTATG
>JAQMYK010000038.1:30863272-30898921 GCA_030014345.1 Clarias buthupogon | reverse complement strand
ATTATTTTTATGTATTTATTTTTTTGGGCTGTGGAACGAATAATTTGAATTTCCATTATTTCCTATGGGAAAATTTGATTTGAGTGTTTTGGAATACGAGCCCGCTTCCGGAAAGAATTATGCTCGTAATCCAAAGTTCCACTGTATTTTTTTCTGTAGTATATTAACTTTACCAAAGGTGTTTATTTAAGGGGTTGGCTTAGGATCTAAATGTTTTCTTTGTTCTGTGAATAAATTGTGTGCTTGTTTGTGTGTGTGCAAGCATGTTGAAGCAGAGGGACAGAGCTCATTTTTCAAATTATAAACCTTTATATATGGATTTTGGTGTGATTTATAGATAATCATTTTTGTCTCTTGCCAGGACATGATCCACATTGCAGACACGAAGGTGGCCCGCCGCTATGGAGACTTCTTTATTCGGCAGATCCACAAGTTTGAGGAAGTAAGCATTTTTTTTGTTATTATTTAACTTTCTATTAGATTTTTCTATTTGGTATATAACTCAGAAATTAAATGTCATCTTGCCTGGACATGTGACAGCAGAAAGAGCATTGTCATAGTTCAGTTTGCCCAAAAAGTAACATGATGACATGAATTGCAATTTATCCATAAAACCAGTTGTACTAACTTCTCTTTGCTTGTTTTTCGTAGCTGAATCGCACCCTGAAGAAAATGTCCACAACTGGCACCTCTGCCTCCAGCAATACCACATCACGATCATAAGGGCGCTTACTGATTTTCTTTTTTTTGTTTGTTTTTTTAAATTGTTGCACTTCAGCTGAAGATGCACGAACACAACTTGTGACATTTACTACAAGATGAGAAGCTTATCTTTTCTCTCAGATGGAGCAGATGCGGTGTCTTTAACCAGCTTTCATACTTTCCAACCTCCAGTATCCCGTTTGCCACGTAGACCTACATCTTATGGCATTTTTGTGGGCTGAAAAAAATAAAGTTGATGTGGTAAATGAAGTGGTTACCTTTTTTTTCCCCCCTCCTCATCCTTTTACCTAACTTATTTAAATGATTTGAGATTTAGAAAGTTTTACAAAACTTGAACAGAATTGAAACAGAATTGTCATTGTCGTTTTGTCTGCAAAAACAAAATTAATTAAACTTTATGAAACGTCCCTACACTATCAGTATCTGTATAATATCCAGTAGGAAAAGCCTGTATCATAATGTCAGGTCTATATCCATCATGATTTTAGGAACAAGTTTTATACACAAAAGGCTACAAACCATGAGCCCCACCTACACCTTTGGAACACGAGAGGATCATTTGTCATCAAAAATATTATGGATCCAAACCACTGTTGTGACTGCCATTTATGAAAGAAGTGGCCAAAGGCATGAATAACTTTAGATCAGTTACATATGTTATATTAATATATCTATTATTACAATGCAGATTTTACAGAAATTCAGATGTAGATCATTAACAAATAAACCAGTGGTCACATGGGCAAGAACAACTCACTGAGATAACATCAGAGAAAACAAGGACCCTAAAGGGAACCTTTCTCTTCTGGGTGACACCCAACAGTGGGAATATAAATCATTACTCATCTACAGCTGTATACTAAAATGATAATTATGTTCCACTGATGTGCGTGCACACAAACCGCTGATCAAGGAGCTACTTGGTGTGTGAAACTAGCTTTCCATCTAACTCTACTTGGGATTTATCCCCAGAACCGGAAATTTAAAGTACCTGATATTCTAAAGCGGGATAAATATAAAGAGAAACTTAAAAGAATTAATTAAACTTTATTTATATATCGCTTTTAACATTGGTCATTGTCTCAAAGCAGCTTCACAGAAAATAAAATAAAAAAAATTTATGGATGTGTGTGTGAGAAAAATGTGTCTAGATAATAATGAGATGAATGATGAATGAAGTGAGCAAGCCAAGGGTGACGGTGACAGTGGCAAGGAAAAACTCTCTAAGATGGCAATAGGAAGAACCCTTGAGAGGAACCAGACTCAACAGGGAACCCATCCTCATTTGGGTGATAACGGATAGAAATTATATAACATTGTGTGTTATGCAGCCGAAAGTTCAATAATAACCGCCGCCTCCATTGTTTATTCGCCTCAACTTTTGGTTACATAATACCAGTCAGAATTTAAACTACTTTCACGCCTGTAAATTACACTAACTGTTGGTCGCCAGTCGTGGTTAGTTAGTTCCGTCAGTCTTGGGGGAGCAAAATCATATTGTGTTGTTAATAAATGGAGCTTGTGGAACTGTTGTATAAAAGGAATATCACATGGAGGTTGTGCTGAAGGCATCACTGCTGTACCAATATTTAGCACAACAGCACTCTTGTTTGTTAAACCAATGTTCAGTTTGACCACATTGTGATCAATAGTCTTTATAAACAGCGGCAGTTTTAGGGTACAAGTCGACAAGTATACAGAGCAAATGTTCCAAATGGGGGGGAAAATGTTTTTTTGGGAATGTACAAATCTGTTTATCGAATCTATTAAGAATGTAATTTCAACAGAATATTTTTTTTAATCTTTTATAGTAGCAGATCTTCACATTGTGTACTTAATGTAGACTTAAATAATGTAAAATAAGATATAGAAAGTAGCAAGATACATTTAAGTCTTTATTTGTCACATATACATTACAGCACAGTGAAATTCTTTCTTCGCATATCCCAGCGTAACTGGGGTCAGAGCGCAGGGTCAGCCATGACACAGCGCCCCTGGAGCAGATAGGGTTAAGGGCCTCGCTCAAGGGCCCAACAGTGGCAACCTAGTGGCGCTGGGGATCACTTTGTTGTTGTCCTTGAATCTTTTTCAAGGTTT
This sequence comes from Clarias buthupogon, assembly GCA_030014345.1. Lineage (NCBI taxonomy): Eukaryota > Metazoa > Chordata > Actinopteri > Siluriformes > Clariidae > Clarias > Clarias buthupogon. The sequence continues at coordinate 30,896,101 of JAQMYK010000038.1, read as the reverse complement.
GACTTTTATATACTACATTTGAAAATAAAACATTTTTTTTAAGCATCAGGCAGCTTTCTAACAAATCTAAACCTTATCAGGTGTAATTTAATGTTAACTCTTAGGCACTTTGTCTATGATATATTATTATATCATGATAGCTAGCTTTTAGCATTCAACTTAATATGTTATAATTTATGGTATAAAGTAACTTAAAATAAATTTTGTACATAGCAACAACTTTAAGTTCCTCATTTTCTCTCAAGAGCAACTACAACATTAGCTATTAGCATTCAGCTTGTTTGTACCATCAAATATGTTACTGTGGTATCTAACTTATGACTTTTTAGGAATACAGTTGTTGTCAGTTAGCCTTAGCTTATGTTTACCCGCGTACATTGTTTTTTGGGTTAAAGTGGTGCAAAAATATTAATAAATATACTTTTTAAATTGACTCTTTTTAAAAAAAACAACATTCTCTAACCACTAGATGGAGCACCAAAACAATGTTCTTGTCAAATAGCTGGACAATTGCAGAAAATGCAGACAACAGCGCAGTGTTTTTGCACATATGTTGAAGCAAAGACTAGATGTTTGATTAGAAATGAAAGTATTACCGATTGCGGGGGATGTGGCAGATTTGTAACCCATGTCTTACTGTTAGCTTATCAGTCAGCTCACAAGGTATTGAGCCAACAGGACAAATTTGCTTCAACTGAGTTTTTGGACCCCTGATGATCACACTCGTGTGTTTTTTAAATATGCAATTTCAGATTTATTCACCATTTGCTGTTATAATAATCTTGAGATTAATATCTCATGTTTGGGAATGATTGTGGTGAAGAGTGTGAGTGAGTTCAGCCATGTCTTATGAGGAGGTCTGTGCTGAAAGTGCTGAACGTGTTGAGCAGGGTTGAGGTCAGTCAGGGCTCTGTGCAGGACAAACTCTTTCTTCCACCATGTTTTTATGAACATCAATTTGTGCACAAGGGAATTATGATACTGGAACAGGTTTGTGCCCCTGACTGAAAGCATGCAAAACCATTATAAGAAATCCTGTACCTTCCAACTCTTTGGGGCAGTTTGGGAAAGAACCCTGTATGCATGTGAAGGGCAGTGTCCACATACTTTTGGACATATCGTGGAGATATTGAAACGTTTGGAAAACTGGATGTAACATTATTATGATTTATTTCATAATAAAGCACTGAAAGGCATTATTAATATTATTCACTCACTCATCGTTTATACCGATTTATCCTGTATACAGGGTCACAAGGGGTGCGGCTGGAGCCTATTCCAGATACACCATGGAAGTGGTGCCAATTCACTGCAGGGCACTGTACACACATACACACGCTCATTCACACACTCAATGTGTGTGGCATTCTCACACACATTGAGAATGCCAATTAGCCTAATCTGCATATCTTTGGACTGTCTTAGGCAATCGGAGGACACCCTCCAAGCACAGGGAGAACATGTAAACTCCATGAATACAGACCCAAGGTGGGAATCGAACCTGGACCCTGGAGGTGCAAGGTGACAGTGCTAACCACTAACCCGCATGCCGCCAAGGCAATTATTTATTAATGCTAACTTGTGGATGATTCCTGTTGGACTTTTGGTGTCTATTTGTTTTTTACACAGGGAAAAGTGAGATCTATGTACATGGACACTCGTGGTTTTTATAAACCTCACTTTGTGCACAGGGGAACTGACAGACATTATTATTATTATTATTATTATTATTAATAATAATAATAATCTGCGATGGATTGGCAACCTGTCCTGGGTGTACCCCGCCTTGTGCCGGAAGCCTCCTGGGATAGGCTCCAGGCCCCCCGCGACCCTGATCAAGGATAAAGCGGTATAGAAGATGAATGAATGAATGAATTAATAATAATAATAATAATGCACCTGGAAGCTATCCCTATTGTTAACTTGTGGATGATTCATGGGAAAAGTGTATCTAAATTGTAATTCTATGGTGAACATTTTCAGAGCAATGAAAAGATATAAAACGACATTCTGGGGGACCAGTTTGCTAGAGGGTGCCTCCCATTGTTTAACCCCATTACCTGTGACAGATGTTGTTTTGCGTCAGCGAGGTGAAAACGCCACGCCCTTTCTGTGGGCGTGCTTTCGAGCCGCTCCGTTGTATCTGATCTGGAGCGCAGAGCGCGCGCACTAGGGGCAGCCTCACGCGCAGTCGTCTCGCCTCTGGATATGCCTTAACGAGCTCTGCGCGCGACGATGTTGAGCAGAAAATCGGAAATGTCCGGCGGCGCGCTCGCGCCTGCAGCCGTGGACCGCAGCAGGGTGGCGGAAAGGCTGCGGGCGGCGTTTGCGGGGCTGCAAGAGCTGCAACATTTGCGGGAGAAACAGGGCGACATGGTGCAGCGCGCGCTCCGCATGGACACGGACACGCACAAGGAGAGTGAGCAAGCGAGCAGTGGTGTGTGTTTGCACCAAAGTGACGAAGTGGCAAACCGAGCCGAGGAGCAGCAGCGGCTTGAGGCGACGCTCACCGCCCTGAAACAGCAACTGGTAAGAAATGCATAAGTAACAATTACAACAATTACATAACATATAATGGTTATATGCGCAAATTATATATAGTTCAGATTTGGAGAGATGCATGCTATTAAACCCAAACACAATACATCAATTACTAGTTTTGAAAACTGCATATGAAAACATATATGCATGACATATGTATATGCGAAATAAACAACTGCCATTGATAGTTAACAGGAGTGAACAAGTCTCTTACTGATATATAAATACGGATATACAGTGCATCCCAAAAGTCTCCATACATGTAAAAGGATGGTTGATTCAACAGCTTCAGGTTTTTTTTTTTGGATTAGCCCTGTAGCCCTACAGAGTATCCTTAGAGATCCCCAGATCTAAACCCTCTTGATTTTCCATGGTGTAATAAGAAAAATACGTTTAAAGATAATGGTGTAATAAGAAAGATAAGTTTAAAGAAACACATTGAAAGTGCAGCTAAATACATAACACCAAATGTGAGTTTATCGTGACTAGAAGAGACGACTCTGTGTTTGTGAAAATGTAAAGACAAAATTTTGTTACAAGAGTTAATTTCCAGTTTGTATCTAGACCTTTAGGACATTCTGTGTTTTGTGCGTTGCATTACATTACAGCACTTGTTGGTGTGCCTGCGCAGCTGGGGGTGGTCATAAATCAATGTTCATTCCAAGGGACAGGACTGGAGGGTGGGGGCTTGCTGGGCAGGTTGGGGTATGTGTGTTTCCATCTCTGATCATTAACCCGCTTTAATTAGAATGGCCACAGAGAAGCAAATGACCTCGGTTTGGCGACACAGGTTTGACCCCGTTCTGCAGCCCTAGTGCAGGTCATCTGATCTGTCTCCTAACACACACAACCACATATAGACTAATGACGTTGGGAAAATATAGAGCTCCATAAGAGTGCACATGACCTAATAAGCACTAGAGATTGATTAAAAATAGCAACCAATTAGAAGATGGTCTCGAGTGAACAGTTTGCACTTTCGGTGAACTCGTGTACTCTATTGAATTGGAGGGGAACAGTAGCTCCCCAAGGTGGAATTCCTCCAGAGGATGTGGTTCTGCTCAGTGAACTGGGAATTTTTTTTTAAGCGACAGCAGCCCCCAATTAAAGGGATTGAACCGCATGGAAATAACACGCAAGTTGAGTGGAAAAACATAATGCTGTACTCGGTATACAGTATTTCCTTTGAGAAAAATAACATCTGAAGGGATGTAAATAAAAGTTAATACATGTTGCTTATATGTGGTAACCAATTTACAAACATGTTAAATGAGTTCTCTTTTTTGGGGGTTAATCCCACACAATTTATTACAGGTGGTAATATGATCATAATTCTTTTGTGGTATAATTGTTCAAAGCCTCTCTCTATGCAGATGTTAGTGAATGGTTATGGAATTCTTTGACTCAGTATTTGGCATGCAGTTTTACAGTTCAGTATTTGTCTTGGTCTTGTATTGTTTAAATGCACACAGTGGTCTGTGTTTCTCCACGGGAGAGATGAGTGAACTTTCAACATCGCACCCCCAGGCCAATCCCTGTCCTTGCATGGTTAATGGTCAACTACACTCCTTCTTTCTTCTTTTTTTACCTCTTTTTTTCCTTCCCCCAAATGTCTTATAACACGCCAGGAGGCCTGTGTCATTCATTACAGATCTTTAAGGAACTGCCTCCATTGTTTTCTCTTTATTTTCCTTCCATAGTCAATTGAGCGGTTAAATGTACACGACTTTGTATAGTCACATGCATGAATGAACTTTGTTTGCTCTCATACGAAGGTCTCGCTAAGTGTCTTTTTCCCCCTTGATGGTATCATATCGTAAATTTAAAGCATATTCTTTCAATTTAAATTTGACTTGCACTTTGTCACATGTTGCACTACTCCGAACTGAAAACTTTTATATAAAATAAGTAAGGGAACTATAAAACCTTTTTGCTAACCAGCATACACTTTCTTTGTAGACTCGTTTGCGCAGGCAAGATGTCGGACTAAAAACACACCTGCAGCAACTGGACCAGCAGATCAATGAGCTTAAACTAGATGCTTGTAAAACTTCTGCTGAACATCTTGAGAGTGACAGCCGACCCAGTTCAGGTGAGCAGAGAATTATATACATCATATATCCATCATATCCATCCATTATAGCCATAATATATTCATTACAATTGTAGAACATACAAAGCATGTGAGACACTTGTTTATTCAGTGTATCTAATAACGTAAATTTCTTTATTTAGGATTCTTCGAGCTCAGTGATGGTGGTTTGGGCTCTCTGTCGAACTCCTGCACATCTGTCTACAGTGAATGTCTCTCAACTTCATCTCAAGCAAGCCTCCTTCCACTCTCCTCGGGCCTCTCAGCTGTTCACGGCTGTAAAGCCCAAGCGCAGGCTGATGCGTGCCGTAGGCGTTCTGCGGACGAGTCTACGGCCCAACCGGACATTCCACGAGGGCTGGGTGTCCGTCTGGGTAGTAGTGGAATACGAACAGGTTCAATCAGTTCAGAGAGAGCCAGACAAAGGCCTGTCTCGACAGGTGAGCATGAACATTTCATAGTCACTCACCATAGATTTCTAAAATAGTTTTAGTCAAAGCTTTTTCTGAAATATAAACTTGTCAGGATTCCTCAGAGATATTTTTTTTTCTTTTTCTCCCAGGTGATCTTGATAGAGTCATCAATCCTGCATTTGCTTCATACAAACCTGCTGATGGTAAAACATCCACACTGTCCAGTAAGTTCGTTGAACTCAACATGGATCCCAAATATCAGAGCAACCTTGTATCCCGCAATGGTACTGAAGTGTACTGCTATCCAAGCCCCCTGCATGCTGTAGCCCTCCAGAGTCCTATCTTCTCTCTCAGTGGAGATAAGGGAGGACCTGTGGCCATAGATACCCAGGATAAACACACCAAAATGGGACTATCTAAGGACACACTCCCCAAGCAAGAGTCAAGTGGCCCCAAAGCTGAAGGTTATATTGTGAAACTGCTCCAGCGCAGCTCAAGTAAAATGAGCCTCCTGAGTGAGTTGGGTGTGGAAAAATGTCCGGTTCTGGATGGTATTGCTCAGGATCATGGGATTTTGGGGTTCAGAATGAAGCAAGAGAAGGATGAAGTTCAGGAATCCCTAGAGCGGAAAATCGAGAATCCAGTGATTGATTTAAAGAAATCACCACCAAGACCTGCTGACAAGGAGCAAATGAACCTGAATATCATTAGGGCAGAAGATTACAGACAAACATGTCCTGTCCAGTATTCAAGGACCCAAAAACCTACCACAGCAATGGGTCAAGAGAAGGAGGATGAGCCTAGAGATCGGTTTGACCAGGGGAATGGCTGTGAGGAAGCATCAACCATTACAAAGGTTCCTGAGCGGAGACCGAGCTTTACCTTCTCTAATAAGGAGAATAAAAGCAGAGACGGAGGTTGCACTCATACAGCTACAGAGTTTGTTTGTGCTCAGTTTGTGCCTGCAGGGTCTCAGAGGGTGAAGGTGCGTCAGGCAGACAAAAAGACCAAGGCTTTGAAACTGCGTAAGAAGGGACATGAGAAACCGACAGGTAAGAAGCACAATCTGAAGCACTCATTAAGAGATCATGAAAAGGATAAAGGATACAGCACTAAAATCTGTGGGGATAGAAATCCAAAGCAGTTCAATTCAGAGAGAGAATGGATCGATGCTTCTGTTATGGAGCCCATACTTCATTCTTGTTCAGAATCCAGTCTTTTGGGGTCTGGAAATCTATGTGGCACTAACCTTCAGTCAAATCGACAACAGAAACATACATCCAAATCCAGCAAACCCACAAAGGCTCAGTTCCCAGATTTGGAGAATGTATCCCGAAAGAAGCAAAGCTCTCAAAAATGGCCCCATGCTTCAGAGATCCAGGTTCCACATGCTCCCCCAGCCCACTACCAGAGGTCCAGGGAGGTGCCTATTCAGAAAGTCACACAAAAGTCAGGAATGGTGAGAAGTCTGAGCATGCGACCTCGCTCGGGACACTGGGGTGGTGTTTCTCGTCCACTCCATCCCTCTCTGTCCTCTTCTTCTTACTTTAGCAACCTGAACTTGAGATATCCCCCTGCACCTCTGTCTACACACTACCCACCCAGGTGTGAGTCAGAGTACTCGGCCGAGTGTGCCTCTCTCTTTCACTCGACCATCATGGAGAGCAGCGAGGGAGAGCTGAGTGACTACACCACCAACCGCTTTGGAGACAGTGAATCCAGCCAGGAGTCTCAAACTGGTTCTGACTCAGACAGCAGCCTGTCACTGGATGAAGATGATCTGTATGAGGAAGATGAGGACGAAGGCAGTCTGGTCTGGGCTGAGGCTACTGTGGGCCCCACCGCCAACGGGCTCACCAACAGCCAACGAGCTATCCAACAGCACCTTCGCCCTGAACCAGCTTCGTGTCGCATCAAAGCATCCAGAGCACTGAAGAAGAAGATTCGCCGCTTTCAACCAGCCTCGCTTAAAGTCATGACTCTGGTATAGTCTTCAAGCTTTCTTCCACTGGTCAGAAGTTTACAGAATTCTCGCATTGATTTTCAAACAGTTTTCAAATGCTACAATTGCATATTGTCTATGCGGGTTCTAGGAAAAGAGACTAATGACATGTTCTATATCTTTATGCAAGGCACTCCATATTAAAGAATAATTCCTATTAACATTTTATGTAGCCAAAGTGTTTATGCCTTAGGTAATATAACTGCTTCTCAGATTCTACCCATGCACCAAAGATTACTCTTATTGCCTGTTAAAAAAACTGTTGTATACTGTAAATATTGTTGGTGTTTGTTTTTTGCATATTCAAAACAACCAAAAAAAGTAATCTAGTTAAAAGATATGCTGTATTTTGTTTCCTTAAAAGCCATTTTCCTGTGTATAATTATATTTCACATCTATTTTTTTTTCTATGCATATTAACCTCCCTGCAAATAAACATTATTTAATGTTCAAATGACTCTAGACTCTTAAGTTTCACTGGGAAGGACACCTGATTAGGCATCAATCTATCAGAAGCTCATTTAGGAAATGTTTGGCCAATGTGGAATTACGACATTTCACTGTGCAACATATTCTTAGAGAAATATATTTAAAAAAATATATTCCAACAGTGCCCTGCATTTATGGCAACCAAGGCCTCAAGCAGATAATTAACCCTCATATGATTTGCTGCTGATGACAGTCCTACCTCAGCAAAAAGCAAATGTGTAGTGCAACAGGTGGTGCAATTCAGAAGCACAAACTATAGTTAGGACATTTTCTTGTCTTTTTAGTGCCCTACATTTATGGCACCCAAGGACTCAAGTAGACAGTTAACTCACATATAATGTGCTGCTGATGACGTACTCTCACTGATCATGTGCCACAATCCTGTACAGTACTGTACATGAGTAGATTAAGTGTGAGAAATTATTTACATACAAGCCACATTACATTGTAAAGGTTCACCTTGGCAGAATGACCAAAGAGTATCATCGGGGTTGGAGAAATCATACATTCTCAGCTTACTAAGCAAAGGGAAGTAGTGATGGGAAGTTTTAATCATTTTAGTGACTCAGTTCTTTGAATCTCGTTCAATCTTTCATTCGTCATTTAGTTCATTTCGTTCTTTTGATCAGAAATAAAATAAAATGTTACATTTTCAATAAACAGACCCCCGAAACAGTTTTTGGTTATAGTCCTAGTAATTCAAATATTACAGTGCAGCTAAGGACGTATTATGATAAACAGAATGAACAGCTCACCTCTCATATCCGAGTTGTTCATTCTTTTGAATCTATTGCACTGCATAGCGTCTATGGGAGTCACGTGATAAAAGAACAAATGACTAGGACAAGAAGATTCGTTGAGAACCGTTCAATTCTGCTTCCTGTGTACTGCAGTGCATAGCGTCTAGTGACAAGTCACATGACAAAAGACCGAACGATTCGGAACAAAACACTCAAAGGTAACTACTCATTTCTGTTTCCTGTACATAACCTACGGAGGTTTTGCGATACTTTGTGCATGCGCGCCCAGTAGAACATGAACGAATCACTCTCAGAGACTACTCTTTCTTCTGAGTCACGTTAAAGATTTGTTCAAAAGGAATGAATAGTTCATGAACGACCCATCACTAAAAGGAAGCTCTAATGAACGTCCTGGTCCCATGGACAGTTTGCTACAGTTCTAGCTAATGCTAGCTACTGAGCTAGATACATTTCTTAATTTCGTCTTATAGAAAAAGAAAGAGTTTTTAGTTGCTGACAAACACTTGAGCTACAAGTTGCATTAGTCTTTATAATAGGCTTAATTGGCTAGTTATGATGCATGCTAATTTACCACATTTTAATAAACATTTTACTGTCACTCAGATCAGATCACACTTTGGTGAACAGCAAATGTGTAGTGCAACAGCATCAAGTGGTACGATTCAGAAGCACAAAGTATCAAAGTATGGTTTGAATTTTGTTGTCAATACAAAACCTTTTATTGCTATTTCCTTTTTGTTGCATGCCCATGGTAGTGACAGCAAGGCGGTGCTGTTTGCTAATTAGGAAGGCATTTGCACAAACTGAGTATAATGAGTAAATTAAACGCATCAGTGTTATAAGACAGCATCATCTAGGTAATGATTTAATCTCCTTGCCATCAGAAATTAAAATAAAAGAATTCCAGCATGTCTAAAACTATAAAAATGGAATAATAAGAGTGTCCTTTAATGGTACAGATAAATATTTCTGTGTGTGTCTGTGTGTGTGTGTGTGTGTGTGTCTGTTTGTGTATGTGTGCGTGTGTGTGTGTGTTTATCCTGGATAAAGCATAAGGAAAATGGAAATCACTTATATTGTATGTTCACAATTACAGTGGTTTAAATAGGTTGGGATAGGATTAAAATTCTGTACTTGATTCAGGACGTTTTTTATAAAGCATACAGATGGATCCCACATGATCTCTTGGGCCCCTTTTCATCTCTGTCTGACAAGCTTTTAGGAGGATTAAGAAGTCTGTGACACACTGTCTCAAAATTTCATCAACTTTTACTTACAAGCTCTACAACATCATCTCTTCTGGGCTACAGATACAGATGTAATACTTCAACTCCACACCCATAAAGGATTATTGTAAAAGTTAAAATTGCAGAAAAAAGAATTAAATAATTTGGGAGGGAATTAAAAAAACTTGGTATGTTTATTTTACATTTATAAGTCAGTTTGCTTGTAGATGGAATGTTTTGGAAAAACAAAAAAATGATTAATATTTTTTATGGCATATTAATCAGCTGTAGAAACATGACCAATCCTGTGGAATTGTATTTTATACTTTCACAGAACCAGATGTTGGGAAAAACATGAATCGAATCGAATTCCATGTATGTGACATTTTATTTGCGTAATATGATTATTTCCGATTCTAATTCTCTGAAGCTGTTGAGTCCAGTTTTATGGTTTCTAATAAAGAATAAAACAATGCCTCTTTTAGAGCATCAACAACAACAAATTCTAGACTTCAAAGATGATTTTCATGCTCCAGTCAAGTGCTCATCTTTTTATTGGCCGTATGAAGTTTCGGCCGTGACCCACCCTGTCTGGCTACGGCGACCCTTGACCCTGTTGAGAAAGGGGATTAGAAATGGGCCGAATCTGAGGAAGAACAACAAATAGTCTAGTAAGGAAAAGAGGAGAAAAAAGAAGGAGAATGTGGGCACAGATGGGAGGAAGGCTCCAGCTGTGTTCCTTTGAAGCTTGGTCGAGGCCAGTAGACTTGACCTTGCTTGTGGCTGGATAAGCTCACGCACAGTACATTGTTATCACGTGTGTTCGGGAACCCTTTCACCTCTCTCCATTTGTGTTGTGTTCCACGCTGTGGAATACTGATCTTGTGTTGATTAGAACGATGATTATTGATGTGGTAAAGTTTTCTATGAGAAGACATTTAGTTAGCGCTTAATTGCAGGAGTCTTTAGAGCAAGTGCTTTATATCAGTCAGTAAGTCATCCATCATGGGAGAGATAAAGACAAAAGAATCTGGAAAATTCTTGCTGCATATAAGGAATAAAACATTAAAATGCTTTTAATGAAAGCAAAACAATCCAGTTTGGGTTGGAGATAGAAACTGTTGAGCTGCATCACACCACACAGTGATTTGTATGTCTTATTATATTTTTCAGAGCTTTGGAAGGATGTCAAGTGGGTGTTCAAATCAAAGCAGGAGTTTTGGATGCGCAACATAAGAGAACACATTTATGAGAGTAAAAACTACCTTAATTTATCTATAATGATCCCTGCTATACTAGTGCACTTATTCTAGCATTTCACTATTGCCTGGATACCATCAAGGGTTTTTTTTAATCAAGGAAAGTTTTCTTAGTACACCAGAGCTATGATCAGACGGCCTGCTTCATGTCTGAAACACCAGCCTCCCAGGAACTCCTTTAATACAGTACCTCAAACATGTGGAAATGGCCTGGAGCGGGGTCAGGACTGTACAGTGTACGGGGGATGTCTCATTAACACCCAGCCGAGTTCCTGTAATGTGCAAGTGGTGTTACAGTTCCCACACACACATGCGTCTTTTCCACAAGCTGGCGAGTTATCTGTCAATTTTTAAGGATCAGACGTTCCCCTCGCTAAATGTTCACGGAAAAGACTGCAGTGGGCTCCAAGCCACCTTGGTCTTCATTAAAAGGCTTGCTCTGTTCAAATGTTTTACTGCAATAAAAGTCTCATCACTGCACTGTAATTGAAGTCCTCTGTAGATATCAATTGATTTTACGTCTTCATTTACCAGAAATTTCATCACAAGTCCCGGTTTGACTTGAAAACTATTTGTCATTCAGGATATTCATAAGGATAAGAACTCTGATTTTCATTATTTTAGCTTTGGGCTGCCACAGAGCTGCTGAATCACTGGGGTTTGTTCACATGATGACTGATTCAAGCAAACGATTCTCTGATACCTAGAGCTGAATCTGTACCTGCTATAGAATGAGAGGAAAATATGGAGTTCAAAATAAACCCTTCAACTGTTCAGCTGTTTAAAAATAAAGCGGAACACAATGTCCCGATGTTTAATGAATGAAAGGATTAAAGAGCAAGAATGTGGTGGATTATTTTCCCATGAATTATTCTCAGCAAATGCTTGACAGATATGACCCGAAATAACGGCATGTGAATGGATTGAAGGATGTACTCTATTAAGCCAAGACATGCCACATGTGAAGAAAAGATGTCCAATTATCTTCGAGCATTTATACTTACAAGCTACTAAATACAGGGTTAATGCTGCTTCTTGAGGCTGTCAAGTTGTCAGTATAACACAAAACATTTGCAACACCCATGTTCAATAGAGTATGGGCTATTATAGCTAGGAAACACTGAAATGGGCTTGAGAAGACATGTGAATGTCAACTGACAGTGGACTCGTATTAGTGCATGCAGAGACACGCAAGCAACAAACCTGAAAAACATATCTAAAGAATACAGATGTCAAGCCCAACAGAGTGAACAGAGACAACTTGGAAAAAAATAAAGGCTATTTGTTCATCTGATCGTATCAGTTAAGATGTGGTGTAACACTTTTATGACTCTGAATGCATTGCATTGACAATGTGGGTCACCAGAGGAATGCTTTGTTCAGATACAAATATTACAATATACAAAATTATTTCTCTATATAATCCCCAGCTACACTAATACATTTATCCCAGTGTTTCACTAGTGCTTGGATACCATTAAGGTATCCTTAGTGTTGTCTCAACACTATGATCGGACTGCCCACTTTACATCTGAAACACCGGCCTCCCAGGAACTCCTTTAAGGCCAAGATATGTGGAAATGGCTTGGAGCGAGATCAGGACTGTAATGGGGATGTAGCAATAACTACGAGTCGAGTTCCTGTAATGCTGTAAGGTGTTGGTGAATGATTGTGTGTACAGTTCCCACAGACAGATTAGTCTTTTCTGCTAGTGGATGAAAAGTTATCTGTCAATTTTCAAAGATCATGAGATCGAATTGGGGGGACCTTCTTTAAAAAAAGTTTGCACCATTCAAATGTCTTACTGCACCTAAGAGTCATCACCGTACTATGCTTGAAGTCGCCATTAAAACATTGAACCAAATGTGCTTGTGCTTGCTCACCATTTTTACGCCATTAAAATGTATCATTTTACGTTTTTCATTCACAAGAAATTTTATCACAGGTAACTTGATTGACCTGAATGCCCTTCATAGCATCATGTAAAATTGAATGTAAAATAACTCAAATATCAGACGATATGGTGGCTCAATCCCACAATGCAGCATTGGTTTCTAAGCCCTTTACTTATCCCGGTGCTGAAAAGCTTTGACAAAAGCTTCAAACATAGAGTACATAGATTACGCACCATTACATCATGTTTGTAGGTGAAATCGATTAAAAAATTAAAGCTCGGGAGAGAATATCTCAGTCTCCCCCAAGACACACACAAACACAAAGGTCTTTCGTATACCATCTCAAGGCTAGTTCTTGTTACGTGTAATACAGTCAGACAGTGAAAAGGGAAAGAGAAAGTAGCACAATGGAAGAGACCCAGCAGCGGTGCTAATTGTAGCAGTAGTGGGTTAGGTGAAAGAAAGGGAGGGATCGGGGGAGGTTAGAAAACCTCTAGGGTTTCCATTTAGGATGAGGTAATCCCCAGGCAAATGGCAGCCCTTAAGGCTGAGTCACAAATCACAGAGTTATTGCTCAGAGAGGCATTGCCCCCCCCCCCCCCGTCCCCCCAACACCAATGCCTTCATTGTGTCTGTTTAGTGTGCCTTCTTCTTAGAGCTTGTTCTCTCTATGATTGAGACATGTTTGACTAAAATGCAAGAGGTGTGTGTGTGTCTTTATAGGGAGGGGAATGTTTTTATATCCCGATAGGAACCAAACACCCCCATAAGGATAGGAATAACATGAATACTTAAGAAAGACAGTTTTGACTTTGTGATGACAGACCCTTAAAGTTTTTTGTTTTTTTAAATAATTTTTTTTTGGAAAACCAAAATGTTTAGACGGATTGAAGAACAAATGCGTTTGTGTGAACATATGTGTTTGTGTGTGTGTGTGATTTTAGAGTGTCTGCATGGCATGGCTTTACATGGCTTTACGCTGATGGAGAGTGTCCTTGTCACCCTGATGAGAAAAGCTTTTTAGACAGATGTGTTTCTAGACTAACAAAAAAAAAGGATTTAAATTGTATATAAATATTAAATTATATGTGTGTGTGTGTACATATGAGTACCTCTATAATACAGTATATAATATATACATGTGTATATAATTTAAAATTTCTATACAACTTTATAACAATTTAAGGTGGAGCAAAAAAAATTTCTATGTACTGTAGAGGTTTTTATAAATGTCTAAAACTGATCAGAAACCTGCACCTGTTCTTTTAAATGACTTTTACCTTCATATCAATGGGACACAAACTCTACTCACTTGCATTAAAAGGGTGGACACCGTGCCTCATTATCTACCCTTCAGCTATGATTTAAACCGGATTACAGAACGAAAGCTTTCCTTGATTAACTCAGCTAGATCATAAAGAATGCACTTCTATTGTTAAATGTGGGCATGTAGACCTCCAGTGTTTCCCAGTTCATTGAAATGCTTCATGTTTTTCTATGTTTCTCTCTCTCTCTGTCTCTCTTTGTGGGTTTTTATAGAGAGCATTTTATGTGAATGGTCAGTGGTTGGCCCTCTCTTGTGCAGAAACCCTTTTTTAAGATGTGTAATGATGTGCATCAACAGCTGTGTTTACATGGACCCACTAATGAGGTGATGGGAATAAAACCTCAATCAGAATAAAACTGCATCAATCGGAGCGATCTGACCCAGTCTGGCTCGATGATTGGGGGGGTACAAACCTTTGATAATCTGTTCAATAGGTAAATATTAGCAATGTAAACACTGGATCTGATTGTTGCAATTAATACATTCTTTCTGCACATGTTTGCTGCATGCGGGGGGAACTTGATGCGATGTGGTGAGTTTCCGATAAGTACATAATATTTCCTGGTTAAGTATTACTTTATCTCCCACTCTTCTAAACTTTCGTCCATTGGGTCTCTGGCTGAAGTGGGAGCACTGACTGGCTCACCATTACATATGCAGTAAAGCCTCTAAATGACTGTAGACTGAATTTTGGTAACCGATAATAACTGATATGGTGGAATTTATCGGAATGACATGGGAAGCCTTAACCAAAGCTTGTTGGGAAAAACTTCTTCTTCTTCTGGTTTATTACTGGCAGATTAAAAATTTCACACTTTGCACATTCCAAACATGTTTACATTGTGATTAAATGCTTTGTGCATTTATATAACACAGCTTATCATATCAGGTTGAAGAAATATTCTTCACATGTGAATATTTGAGACACTGCTGGTCAACGTTTGATTTTACACGGCATTAAATTACATTTATAATGTGTTTGCTCTTAAACTGGATTAACTATTTGCATTGTATAATATAATGTAAAGACTGGGAAAGGGAAAAGGGGATTATGGAGTTCCTATGCAAAGACTATAAAAAAAAAAGAAGGCAAAGGTATTCTATCACCTTTCTTCAGAGTATGGTTAGTTATTGGGTAGTTTCAGATCAGTTTCTGGGAGAAACTGTGGAGACCAGGCGATGCTACAGAGCACTAAAGTCAGACTTTCTGTCTAATTGTGTTTCTATGAGGATTAGCCAGCTTGTGAACGGGAGGGAAGCGACTCTTCCTCCTTCTGCCTACTGTACATATGAATAGAGGCAGGCAATACCCCTATATTCATGCATATGAATGGAGCCAGGTCTCTAGAGTAAGCTTCACCAGCTCTAAGAAGAAAAGAAATGGTAGCACGATTATTTTTGTTGTGTCTTATGTGAACTCTTGGCTCCTTGTGTGTAGGACAGTAATGCAGAAGCCCTGAGGCCCATCACCCGTCTCAGTACACATCCTGCTTTCTGGTGCTTAATCCTTTCTTTGACTCTTTATTTACACCACATTGTGCACAGAACCACACCATGCTGTGGTTGGGTTGTCTAAATACACACGGACACACAGACACACAGCACACACACACACACACACACACACACACACACACACACACACATACAGAAGCACTTGCACACACAAACACAAAAACTGAAGCCTTGCATGTCACGAACATGCAACCAGATGATAAAAATAATAATAATAATAACAATAATTCTAATAAAAAAATTATTACCAATCTGATCATTTTGATTCATACATATCTTCTCACACATTTCATACACATTTCCAGAATTTTCTTTTGTTTCTGTAAAACTGCTTTGCGACAATGACCATTTTAAAATCGCTATATATGAATTGAATACCTGAGCAGCTGTTGACATTAAAAAAATTCTTTTTTATAATTTTTTTTCAATTTAAAAACAATGCATCAAATGTTTCATTTATGTATAATTGTGTTTATTTAATTTTCCATAAAACAACTTGTTCCTGATATCCTTTCTTTTATCATAAAGTTGTTTTTTTTAACTGTGCATGTAAACATAATTGTAGAAAACCTTACTACATCAGAATCGCATATCCTGAATTTCCTTTGGTATCTATCTATCTATCTATCTATCTATCTATCTATCTATCTATCTATCTATCTATCTATCTATCTATCTATCCTTCCATCCATCCATCCATCCATCCATCCATCTATTAATGTGACTCTCACAGCTGGAACATCTGCTCTAATTGAGAATTTAACAACAGTTTCAACAGTACCCTAGACTAAGTTTAGTTCATTATCTGACTTAGACACAAACTATTATCACTACACCAGAAGTGTACATCTGGTGAACCTGTTGCATCTTTATTCAACATTCTAGTCCTGTTCACTGTAACTTGGATACCTGTCGGCTTCCCTGTCTGTCTGTAAAGAACATATGCTTCCTAAAAGGTCAACATCTGGTATGTTGAGCACTAACCAGGCCAGAAGTTCAGGAACTGCTTCCTAAATTTCTTAGAGCTGAACAGGAAGCACTGAATAGCCAGCAGATGTTCAAGCTGCTTTCAGTCCTGTTTCGAACCCCACAGGAAACGGCTTAAGCAACCTGCCCGATTCTTATGCCAATGATAATCTCAAAGGATTAAAGATTAGGAACCAAGATAATCTTTTAAATTTGCGTCTGGTCTCCAAGATCCTATCACGTAACAGTTAGTGATATGACCTGGACTTTCACAGGACCAGAGCGTTAGATTTTTAGTTTTAAACTGAATGGGGGGAAAAACAGGAATATTAGCTAAGTGAAACATACAGCTAAGTGAAAAAGTTTGTATGCACCATGGTTTTTAAATGAAAAGAGGAGGAAATGTTCATCTGTTTTTAAAAAAATTGAATGGAGAATATTCTACTAAACAATATTCAATAGATTTCCAGACTTGACTTGTAGGAACCTTGTAGAGAATTTGCAAGCACTTTGCAGGAGATATAATTTTTCAATTACATCATTTTGAATTCTTTATTTGTATCAACATCTTGTTGCTATAAAAGAAATATTAAATGTATTTCTTCCGGGCTTTATAGAATTCTCCCGGGTATGTCTTATCTTCATCCCCTTTTGGAAGCAAAAGATCAGCACCAGTTCTACTGTCTGAGGAGATTGAAGAGGTGTTCTAACGTTTGTCAGATGAAAGGCTGAGTTGAGAAACAGATGGTCCCTCCTCTCCATCAAAAACCACGAAAGGTTGTAAGATAACAGCTGAGCAGACGACCAGGACGTCACGATCCATCGGTGCTGCAGAGTAAAGTTCACAAGATGTTCCTTGTGGTTTAGAAAACAAAAAGGAAGAATAATCAGGATATCCTGAGGATTTATCCCAGGATATCCATCCAGGACAAATGGTAATGGCTGATGATTAAGGTTTCTGGGAAGAGTTAGTGTGTGTAGGGGGTTCATGGGGGGAGGGGGGGATTTAATGGCTCATTTAACCAGGATATCAGCCTGAGCAGGATCTCCAGTGGATTTTGACATCTCAGATGCCATAATTATGCCAGAATAATGACTTTAAAGCCAGCTTCTTTATAAATGACTGCATGTCTGTACACAGTGTAGTGTTCAGCGTAGACCTTCTCCCCCTGCACAGCTGCTGATACCCTCTGCTACCCTCTATCTCGTCTCACTGAAGCTTTTATAACTTTGAAGTCAGTCACTTCCTAGGGCGACCTAGGGTTTATTGACGTTTCAGCACTTTAAGGTTGCACCAACAGCGTGGCCCTTATTATCAGCAGGGGATGCCTTTTTATCTTCCCAGCGCAGTTACTCCATTCAGACACCTCATCTTCCTGCTTTTCTTTATCACACCATTTACATGGGAGCACATTTGCCCTAATATGTGGTCATAAAGGGACTGGAATTGCAGTTATAGGGCCTAAAAGGCTTCGGGATGGAGACTGTGAGCTGTGAAAATGGCCTTGATTGAGTCAATTATGTCTGGAAAAAAAGTACAGAGATACAAGATGCTCGTTCTAGAGTTGGTGTCTGATTGCAGTTTGGTTTGTTTAGATTTTTTTAGAGTCAATTGTATCAAGATCCCACTAATTTGTGTAATTTAGGAAACGATGGACTCGATTTTGAGTCTGGTTCCTCTTAATGTTTCTTCATCATGTAGTCTGTTGCCTCTGAGGAATCTAAATGTGCATGCAGATGTCATGTGAAGGTGCTTTGTGACAATATCTATTGTTAAACCACCAAAAAAAAAAGAAAAGATAAAAACCCTCAATTGAAGTTTGAAATCAGTTAAAATCTGGTTCTCTGTCCCAGTAATGTCAGGAAATGATGTTTCCCATAATTACATTATCACTGTTGAAAACTATTTTAATAACCATCAATATCATAAAGCAAAAACTTTTCAGTAATATTTTTTCAAGATTAATTTTTTTCAATTGTTAATGAGTAGGGCAAGAAGCTGTTGTGTTGTGTGTAGACAGTGAAGAATTTGACTCAGGAACACCAACATACCCTCAACTCCAAATATAACCTGCAGTTATTATTATTATTATTATTATTTATATTATTCATTAGGAACCTCTCCTTTCACGAGGAAAGAGACTTATTTTGATAACTTCATTTTGATTAATTTGAAAATTATGAACACTGTGGGAGGCATTGTAACGGACTACACAAATGCTATAGGGTTTATCTTAAAACAGATCCTAACCTCCGGTTATCACTTGCAGTACATCGTAAACAGTTTATCCTTCACCAACATACATGCTTTCTCTTTTTTGACGTTAAGAAGACAAAAGAAATGCATTTGTTTCTGTCAGGAAACTGGAAAGATTTAATTACTCTGTCCTGAATATTTTCTGAACCTATGATGTACAACGAGCAGAATAACATTAACTTGTGATTTAAATTGCTGTCTAAACCACTGTTCCATCGAAATTGTTGAGGCATAATAAGAAATATTGGACATAATTGGACAAATATTGGACAACTTGATGTTACATATGTTAATCCTGTTACGAAACTTCCACACACAATTGCACTGTTGAAAAAGAGAACCAGCACTATATCTTTGTAAAAGGACTTTCATTGTACTTTCATTCTCTCTTCTGTCTTTTTCTTATTACAACTGAATATTTATATTACAGCTGAAGCACCTCATGTACAGTTAATTAAGTTCCCACCTGTATATACAATCATAGAAATGGTATATTTATATTATTTGCAATGTCTTACCTCCTTAATTACAACTCAATCTGCTCAGATACGTGCCGGCAACACAGCATAGTTCAATGACGATTAAGAAAACAATAAGTGCTTATATGGAAGCCTTGCCGGTGTGTGTTAATGGGAGGTTTCAGACATCAAACTGTGTATTTTTATTTTTTTTGTCGAACACAAGTTATATTCACTTTAAGAAAATGTAAATTTTACCATTATACTAGAATATGGGAATGACATCGCAAAATTGTAGAAATCTCAAAATGAGTAAACAACCATAAAAACACGTGATTATGTGTATCTGTGCTACTTCTTTGCCAGTGTGACTATTTTTATTTTTTTGCTCAATCATGTTTGTATATTTGGTTAAAATGCAATAAAATTCAGTTCATCATTTGGCCTATTTTGTGCTGAAAAAAAAATCCCTATATATGTTGCCTATATCCCTATAATCTCTATATGTTTTGTTTCTAAACAGCAAAATAAATTATGGCTAAAATGCTCTGAGCTTTAAAGGCTACTGCACAGTTCTCAGATATTGTTTTTAATACTAATACTACTACTAATATTAATAATAATAATTTCACACTCTTTCTCATTGTGATTTTTAACCTAGCCTTGTTATTCTATTACATCTTGTTGTTGCTTGAGGTTGTATAAAATGTGATCTTAACATTATAATTTCCATTTGCAATTGATAAAGTACTCGTCTATCTATCTATCTATCTATCTATCTATCTATCTATCTATCTATCTATCTATCTATCTATCTATCAGAACTCCCATTAGCCTCATGTGTAAAACGACACTAAAACAATGAACATTCAATTAAATCGAGAACTGTACATTTCTTTTCATAGATAAGATTCAAATCTTCAAAGGGTCAAACATCTAGTAGTGATGAGTCTCAAAGGAAGCGTAAATACCATGTTGCTGCCCCATTCCCCCCCGCCCCCGCCCCTTCAAATCTCGGGCAGGTCCAGACTTGCATGGGGTGGGTATCTCCTACAAAATAATACAACAATAACAGAAGGAGAATAAGAGAGACAGAATATGATTAGAATGAGACCCACATATAGAGAGATAGTGAGTAGGCAAGTTGAGGGATTTTAAATCTGATAAATGAAGATATAAGAAAGAAACAGCGGACAAACACAAGCATCTGTCAAAAGACAAAAAGGAAAGAGGAATACGCAAACAATCAGTGGTTGAATCTTCTTGAGAATCTGAGAAAGATGGAGAATCTTTTTGAGAATCTGATATGTAACTTAGTGCAGAAGTAAAAGTGCTGAAGGACAGTACCAACAGGCGATGAGTGACATGGACATGGTCTGAAGGACACTTTACTCTCTCAGTGTGTTTATTTAGGGCTTGGTGGACTGAACATTTCCATCTGGCGAGACAAAAAGAAAGGGAATGGATTCTAGACTAGGATAACAAACACAGCAACAGAGTTCACATATGTTTAAAACAGAGACAAATTCCAAAGTCTCTCTCTCTCTCTCTCTCTCTGTCTGTCGGTCTTTTAAAATACATTCCTATGCACCTATATGATGTTATTAATGTTTTTAAACCGACCCGTTGTCATCTAGCTTCACTTGATGCCCATCAGTTCTATGAACTCACCCTCACCCTATATTTAGTCATTATATCATCAATGCATCCCTTTCATTACTGAGCCATAAATTCTTAAAAAAAGATAACATTTTCTGAATACTTTACTCTTGTCATAAATCTCAGAAGTCATTGCAATTAGTGTAGCGCTGACAAGAAGCATGTGACACTGATGGATTAGCCTTTAAAAGCATAGCATAAAGCAGCAGTTGGGCCAGGAGAGAGAGGAGAAAGTGAAATGAGAGAGAGAGAGAGAGAGAGAGAGAGAGAGAGAGAGAGAGAGAGGGATGAGAGAGAGAGAGAGAGAGAGAGAGAGAGAAAAACCCAATTCACACACTTCTCGGGGCAGATAAGGACCGGGCTTCATCATTGTCCCTTGATGTGGCTGATGCATATAAAAGACTCAACCCCAGAATTCCTTAGTCGGCCTTAACAAAAACACGCAGGCCAATCTCCCTTCATCTCCTCTGTCCTACCCCCCACATTACCATGATATAATCTCTGCTCTTATATGCTAAAGTGGTCCAGAATTTATGGCCGTGCTGATAAAAGGGCACAGGTCAAAGGAAATAGACTACATTGTGAAGGAAAGGAAACTGCAACACAACCATTGCTGAGTCACTGTTTAAGGAAAAGATGTACCATCTGCCTGCTGTAAAAATGACCCCGCTTGCAACATGTCGCACATTCAGAAATGTTCTTCAACACCCATTTGCATGAATTCAATACGTGCAATACTGTACGTAAGCATATTGTTTTTTATATTTATTATATCTGTCTTTAAAATACATTTTACTCAATAGATTTTGTTTAAAATAATACTTTAAAATACACAAAATTGTACATTAAAAGGTCAACTATACAGTAGTTACTTGAAAGAAGAAATAAAAAACTTCTAAATTTCGAATTGTATTAATTAATCTATCTGACGCATAAAAATAAATTTTTCATCTCCTAATGACCTACTGAATTACTCTGACTGTTAATGAGAGTTATGTGCAACACTGCATACAATACTTAATAGCAAACATTTTAACATTTAATTTTATGTCACTTAAGAATATAACACTGTTATGAGCAACTCTTTGTTAAAGTGCTACTAGCACATGACTGCAGGTCTTATAGTCCATGTGACATTACATGTGACATACAGTATATTCAATTGCGTGAATATAGAGTCAGTGTTCATAAAGCCAGTGAGTGCATGAGAGGCTCGGCTTTGTTTGAGAATCCAAATTTTCACTCAGCTTGAATACACTCCATACCTCACTGAGTATGAGATGGCACAGTCTTGGCTATACTGGTTCGTTGTTGGTTATCACATGAAGGTTCCAAAGAAACGAATCGCTAATATTCTGGATGCCTCCAGATATCGAAGGAACAACGCTGTGTTCTAGAGCATGGCTTTTCTAAGAGTTTCAGAAGGTGTTTCAATATAAAGCCAAATCCAAATTCTTAACAGCATTAAGGCTGCATCACTACCATTAATAGGTACTTTTATAAAATTGCAATCTGGGAAGCTGTTAAAGTTCATACAGTCCAAATTTGATCATGAAGATGATTGACATTGTTAATTGTTACACTGTTAGTGTTAGAAAATTTACAGAAAAAAACGAACATTTAATATAATATTCTTAAAAACTAAAAATAGTACATTTAAGTAAACTAGGAGTCAAATGAGAGAGGTTTGTACACTTGTCTAAGCAGGAATTTGCGTTAACTGCTTATGTCATGTTTTGCACATCTTCAGTGCAGTTCAGCCTCAACAATTGCTATGTGATGTCATCACATATATATTGTTACTGTTATGCCATTATAAGTAAAACCCCCTCCAAGCAGTTGAAAGCACTAGTGTAGATTAAATCGACACGCAAGTAGCATTACCCAAACCGCTAAGTCACTCCATCATCATTTACAAAGGCTAATGCAAGGAGGATTACAGTTCGTACCCATGACCTAGTGCATTTGCCCACACACACACACACACACACACACACACACACACACACACACACACACACGTCCACACCCAAAACAGTCTTGGTTTTCCCACGAATGCTCAGAGTAAACAGTAATTCCTAAAACAGAGGGTTGTGGAATGGCGTCACAGTGTCTCCTCTGAGTGAAGGTTCAGCTTCTGCTGGCATCATGTCAATCTTCTTAACTGTACACAAGTGCCAAGTTAATGATGATGGGAACTGAAGGTACTGATCCTCCTCTTCTCTGGCATTTCCGCTAATAAGTGGAAAACATCAGTTATCCCATGTATTTAATGTCCAACAAATCTCTGCTGAATGGTGTCTCACCAAAACTGGCATTGATTAACAATGTAGAAGTAACTCTTCCAGTAAACCAGTTATGCCAAATTAAATTAGTCTAAATTAATTATTGCACAAATTACAAATAATGACTTTATGTGCAAAACTAATGCATTTACGAGCCATGCTTACTATATGGATGACCACAATAAGAACGGAGGAAAAGCACTGTTTAATTTATATTTCTTTTTGTAGAATACTTAACATTTCTATAGTCCTTTAGTCAGTCATGTACCAAATCAGCTTCCAATAATTTAACCTTAAAAGGCATCAATTATGAAATAAAATCCTCCCCCCTCCCCCCATTTTTGCCAATTAGATTTCCCCCCTAAAGTGACCTCATATAAGGGAAAGCCTTTCTAGCTTGTTGCTCAGATCTACTGTACAGTTCTATGGAGACATATCTCAGCAGTAGTTCATTGCATAGACACTGAAGGAGGAGGAGTGAAACAGAGGGAGTTTGACATATATTTAAAAAAAAAAAATGCATTATCTTAGGGTTATCTCAGCTTTCTCATTAACAGACACAATTTATGGGAGCTCTGCAACCTGAGTAGATGTGTGTTAATGCCAATACAGATGTGTACAGCAATGTAGATGTGTGTTAATACCTACTAGCCAAGACTATTTAGCCTAATCTGCCATACAGTAATTGGGTTATGTGGCTGCATTGCATGCTGCGACCTCTACAGTAACAAATGATATTCTGTTTGTAACTGGGGGAAAACTGTATTAAAGTGTGTCATACAGATTTTCATGTGTGACAGTTTCTAGATAATTTGCAAACCATATTTTTAGCATTATAGAGCTCTATACCGAACTAACTTTACTTACAAATCAATTCACCTTCCCAGTTAAACAATCTGTTAAAGCATTGTGTGTTTGGAGTGAGCAGGTTTGAGTGTATACGTTCACATGTTAGCATGTAAATGATCGTTAAAATGCTCAGTGCTGTACCCACTAGGTAGCTGAGTTAGCAGATCGTATAGTGTGAAGATATAAAAAATACTTTCCGGGTAATGTTTTTGTACAACAAGGCATACATAGAATTAAAGAAATCTGTATATCCAGTGTTATTGCCAGCTGAGTTAGATCAGGAACGTAATACCTGTGTGATCTGCTGCATTTTTAATCCTCGCAGCTTTACACAAATCCAGGAAGGAAAAACTACTGTCCTAAAACTGCAATCTCACTCTCACTGGATCTTGGGTAAGAGGTATCGACTTGCTTTTCTGTCATGTGGTTTTCGCGTCATGGTTGTCATATTCAAGATCGAATTTCTGACTTCGCTGCACAAACGAAAATAACTACTGGCTGAAAATATTTACCTCATGCTAACAAAGCTGATGTTTGCATTTTTTCATACACGACCGTGCATGCCTCAAAACATCCAAAGGTCTAGTGGCTTGTCATGTCCAAGTTATGTAAAGGATTTCATCAGGAGATGAAAATGTAAAAGAAGGTGGATTAGTTATTAAGTACCCGACCAAATCTTGCAAATGTTTCCAAGACAAACTTCTAATAATGTAACTTAACTATGAGGCAGCATAGCAGAGAAGACGTGACAATACAATGTTCATTCTGAAGCACGCACTGAGCCAGATGGATGCAATAAGTTTTTAACACAGTCTTCAAAAGAGTGCCGCTCTTATGTGAGAGGTACGTCTACAATGAAGCCTTTCTTAATCACCAGCTGTAACTCAACAACAGCTAGAAACAGAGCTCATCTGTAACCCGTCTCACTTCCCGCTAAGTGTTCGACAACGAACCATGGTAACCCACAATGGCTCCCCCAGCCTGTAGTGTTTACAGAGAGAATACCCGCAGAGCCTATAGTCTTCCTATGTGTACCTTTCAAGAATGGCTCTTAAATGTTGTTAGAGCACGAGTGGTGCAAGTGATTCATTTGTATTTTTTTCCATTCAGGTGTCTCGTCAGTAACAGAAAACATTCACAAGAACTAGACACAAGTAAGAACAAAGCATGACATGATTCTTAAGCTGAGGAAGAGTTCAAGTCAAGCCAGTGATATCTGATCATGCAGAAAGTTGTTGTGTTTATTCAACTGACTATGAAGTGTCCTACAGACTGCAGTTAATCCTGGTGTGCTTGAGCCTGCCTGTTGTGACAAGATAGTAAAGAGCTTTTAACCCCTTTAACACTTCATGTGCTGTTTTTTTTTCTTTATCAAACCTGAGAAACTATGAATTAGACCCTTCAGAATGAATAACCTCATCTCCTGCAGCAGTCTCTCTCTCTTTAAGTGCGTTCTTCACTCATAATTCACTTTTTTTGCTCTTAATCAAGTCACTTGAGTGAAGTGTGTTTTAGCATTTACATTTACAGCATTTGGGGGACATCCTTATTCAGAGGCACTTACATTTTCATCTCATTCCACATCTGAGCAGTTGAGGTTTAAAGACCTTGCTCTAGGGCCAAACGGGAAACTTTGTGATGCTGGTCCTTTTGATCAGTAGTCCAAAGCCTTAGCGCCTGAGCTACCCCTGACTAGCATTGATGCCACAAAATATTGTTGGCTTTTGCTAATCCATGTAAATAAGAGAATTTTTAAGGAATATATTTACCTTTCAATAAATTCAATAACAGGATTGAACAGCTTGATCAACTTACTTTACTAACTTCCTTTTAACACGTGACTTCTGGATCTATCCAAACATTATTACGGGTGAATGTGTTAAGTTAGCAGTGTTAAGTAAATGTTGTGAATTGAAACCCCACTGTGTGCTAGCAGCAAAGTGTGATGGCTAGTCAGTCTTGATGTTTTATATGTTAGCACAAGGTCGCTTTTGTGGATTGCTAATGCATTGGAACAAAAACCTGGTTAATTAAGTAGGGTTGTTCTCAGTTAGCATGATGTCACCTAGCTAATTGCCAATTGTCGTTTTTCTAAACGATTAGCATAATGTTAAACATCACACACATCCAAATCCACATTGTACTGCTTGATTATTACATTTCCTTGGGTTGGTTATACTGCACTAGTGTAAGTACCTGTTTTTGACGGGAAAAGAATTTGTAGGAATGTAGGAATAAAAATTTAAGCTAAAAATAAGCTGATCAGCTTTAATGTAATCAGTGATATTATTAATTTAGGGTAAAGCTTACTAAACTTATTAATACAAAGAAATAAAATTGCGTAATTTTGAGTATCTTACGTCTTGTTAAGGCTAAGTTGTACTTCTTTTGTCGTTAGCCAAATACATTCCCTGTTCGGGTAATCAGGGAGTGAATCACAGATGAGAAATCGAAAACGTGGATCAGATAAAGATTAAGTTTAGTCTTAAAACGACTCTAGCGCATTAAAATTAACGTATACCACATCAGTGCTGTTATTTCAGCTGAAAATATGAACTAATCCCAGTAAAAATATTCTGTTTAGCTTTGCTAATTAATATCTATTGGTAGAAATGTTAAGCAAGTAGCTTATTCGTAGCTTATTTTAAATCTGGCACATAACTGTTCATAACATCACTTTTACACGACATTTTAATTTCACTTATGGTGCAGGTTAAACTTCAGGCAGAAATGTGAGTACTGCAAAAGTTTCATTAAATTCTGCCCAGCGGTCGATTTAAGACACACCCACATTTTGACGCATTTGCAGTACGCTTATAAAACATGAGGTTTATAATCTGGCACGTAACTGCTCCTAACTTCCTGTATACTCAACATTTTTATTTAATTTTGAAAATTAAATAAAAGAGAAACAAAAAAAAACTCCTAGACAGACAGTCAAACATGGTAACAGTTAAAAATTGTTGAGTTTGCCCCAGACGTTCTCACACACTCCATGACTCATGCACTGTCATTAAAGCCACCCCGCAGTCTCGCACGTAGCCTGGACACATTCAGTAACATTCCCCTGAAAGTATTTTTACATCCTCACACTACAATCTGCTAAGTCAGCTACCTAGGGGGTACAGCACGGTGCACTTTAACGATCATTTACATGCTAACACGTGAACGTATACACTCAGACCCCCTCACTCCAAACACACAATGCTTTAACAGATTGTTTAACTAGGAAGCTGAATTGATTTGTAAGACTTACTACAGTTAACTAGTTCAGTTTTAATAGTGCTCTATAATGCAAAAAAAAAGAAAAAGGTTTGGGAATTGCCTAGAAACCACATTTAACTGTCACGTGTGAGATTATGTAAGAGACTATGTAATTCCTTATAAAACTTGAAAATAATAAATTGTAAATTATTATGATTCTTCTTGTTGGTCTGGAGAGATGGCTTACTTTTTCCTCCACAATTCATTAACCAGGCAAGAAGGCTATAATGTTCCTGTGTGTGTGTGTGTGTGTGTGTGTGCGTGTGTGTGTGTGTGTGTGTGTGTGTGTGTGTGTGTGTGTGTGTGTGTGTTATCATTCAGCCCCCATGCTGAGGTGCAAAGGGCAAGCATTGGCTTTTTCCTAAATAATAATAAAAAAATGTTAAAGCTAGTCCACACCCCCAGCACCCTACCCAGGAGGTCTGAGAGTTAACACATTACTGGAAGCAGTGAAGGAAAAGTAAACATTCACTCACCCTTACCCACACACATGTGTGTGTCACAACAACACAGCCGGGATTTAGGTGTAAAAAGTTAGCCAGACTCATGCATATTAGTATTTTTGCATCACAATAGCACTGTAGATTGTTTATATACACACACACACACACACACACACACACACACACACTAAATGGGATTTTGCTGCGTGCACGTTCGCATGGGAATACTGTAGTGCCAACTTCAGTGCTGATAAAAGTATGATGCAAGCTCGCCTCAATGAAGAGCATACACAGGCATGTTAGTTTAGGATTGAAACACATCCCTTGTGTAACTTATCTAGTATTTTCCATCTGTCTCAGCCTCAGACCTATTTATATTAATATATTAATATTTATTTTTGAATGTCAGCCTGTAAAAGCGTTTTCATGCCAACCTCTCATACAGATGTCGCTAACAGCAACACGTTCTGTTAGCTCCACTTTGGAACTTTACGCCATTAAGGATGTGTGTACTGAAGTGATATTAAGTAATACTACAGCGAATACTATGTTGCACCATGTAGACATGTAGGAACAATTCCTAAAAAAGTACACAAACAAAAGTGTTGCAGCTGTCTTTCGTAGGTTTAACAGTGTGTTTGGGACAAAATTATATAACAATACATAAAAACAAAAACAAACTAACATTCTACATGTATCCAAAGTTCCCCAGAAAGTAACCTTAAAGTAATACTCAAGAATCTTTAAGCATTTTTAAGCAACTGTTTTATTATTGGCTTGCTCACAAGGTATTAAATTGAATTAAATGTATATATTTAATCAATTTGTCCGGGTTTGATTCCCATCTCGGGGCCTCAGTGTTTGGTGGGTTTCCTCCATGTACTCCGGTTTTCTCCCACAGTCCAAAGACATTCAGATTAGGCTAATTGGCGTTCTCAAATTGAATGTTGCCTGGAGGGCCCACCACAGTTGTAAAAATGGGAATAAATGCAGTGGTCACCATTGGCCTCCACTGGACTACAGATGTTCATAATGAATGGATGGATGGATTTAGTCCATTTGGACAATACAGAAGCACATGGTTACCAAAAGAGACAAACAGAAGCTAATTTACTAGCAATCACAATGTTAAGCAATAAATGGAACAACCATTCAACACTGCAAGGACAAAGTGAACACTAAAGCAAGCAAGTATTGAAATCTTGGATGAACATAATAGAAGGACCGTTTTGGTAAGACCTTCTCTTAAGTCTGTCATCTCAAAACCATTATTGAGAGTGTGTAATGCTGTACTCTAGAGATGGAAATCACCAGGGACTACTCACTCTCTCTCACTCATCATCTATGACACACATGGTCACAGGGGGTCTGGAGCCTATCACAGGAGACTTAGGGCATGAGGCAGGGTACACCCTGGATGGGGTGCCAATCCATCGCAGAGCACACACACTCATTCACATACTGCGACCAATTTGGGACCACCAATTAACCGATTCTGCGTGTCTTTGTGTGTCTTTTGTATGTCTGTGGCAGGAACCTGGAGCACCCGGAGGAAACCCACCAAGCACGGATAGAACATGCAAAAACCATGCCTCCTCTCCTCATCATGCCGCCTCACCAGGGACTAGCCGATATGATTTTATCACGATACAGGTTCAGATTCAATTTAAATTACAATATTCCACTATTACAATTCTAAACAAACTTAGCAAATAATTCACTAATTCCTACCACACATGATGCTGTTCTGCCTGTCAGTGTGTGAATAGTTTACAGTGCACCGCCTGCAGGATCATAGAGGAACTGCAACATTTCACCACCTCAAGTGAAACATTTGTAAAAAAAAAAAAAAAAAAAAAAAAAAAAAAAAATATATATATATATATATATACAATATTTTTTTAGAATCTTGATACATAACTTAATTGATTTTTCCCCCATCTCTAGTGTACACAGATGTAAAGATATCTGCATAGACATATTCTAAGCTCAAACTGTCCAAGCTCATATTTCTCACACAAAAATTCAAGAAATGTCAAATGAGTCAGGTGGTAACGTATTTCCACCCAAACAATATAATCAGAATCATCTTAGAGAGAAAGAGTTCCTCTTTCTTTCAAAGCATGGTCAAGGTTCAGGAGCGGGTCAAAGGATTCAAAATAGTGATCCCATTGAAGCTCCTGTTACACTCGTTCCAGTTGCTTTTTTTTTCATTATTATTCCCAGTGAGAATTCTGATCTGCTTCCCTTAAAGAGGTCAAGGTGAGTGACCTATTGGTAGGAGAGTCTACTGCCTCTGAGAGCCCCTGGGCATCCTAAATCAATGGGAGGGAGGAAAGAAAGATGTCTTTGCCATTTCCTGCTGTGCATGTCCTTCATCTAGTGGGTAAGTACAAGAGCACTAAAAGTGCGCTTCGGTGATGAGTCATACGGGCTGATTGAGAGGAAATGCCCATGGGAGTGTTTTTGGCGAGACACACAATGTTGTTTTTAAGACTCTTAAAACCTCGAGCCAGCAGGAGTTTAATTAAAGACAGGTTTGTTAACAACTGGACTCGGAGGAGTCACAGTATTGATTACTGTCTGGTCCACACACACACACACACACGCTCACACAATAGAAACAGATTTTAACTTTGAAAAAATGTATGTCATTCTTTATAAAAATTTTTTTTTAATGCAATTCCTGGCAAATTGCTGAAGAATGTAAGAAATAAATTGATTCCCGTTAGGGGAAAAAAAACAGCACAATATTGTTTTTGCTAAGATGTGACCCCTGGGGGTCAAGTCTGGGGTATTTAGCGTAAAGAACATTTCAGCGGATAAACCAGCACCACATGAGGATATCTATGAACCTTGACTACAGTGGTACTCAATGGAAAACACACTGACACACACTTATAGACACATGGCATTTTTAATAAAATAGATGCCTGTCTTGGGATCTGTGTACGCCGCAGCCCATCCCTGTAAAACAAATTTGTCTATGTCTCCCTGTTTGAGCATTTATGGCCCATGAAGCTGTAAAGCAGACAACTTACTTAACCTGCTAAGCATCAGGTCGCCTTTACCGTCCTGCTTCTTTGTCCAAAATCAGACAGCCGTGACATGAAGTGGTCTGGTATTTACTCCTGGCAGATCCAGAGAGTCAGGGTAAAAATACATGCTCCTGAGCCTCTTACAAAAACATTAGCATTAAAATAGCATTAATTATTAATGTACATGAAACTGCACCTTTATACATCACATGATTATATACGGGGGTGTTCAAGTCAAACCAGGACATTTTGTGCAGAATAACAGAACATACAGTAGTTATGAGAGTAAAAACTCCCTTTATTTCTCTATACAATCCCCTGCTACACTAATGTACTTACGCCAGTGTTTCACTCGTGCTTGGACACCAACAAAGTAGAAAGTTTTCTCAGTATGTCAGAGCCATGATCAGACTGCCCGCTTCATTTCTGCAACGCTGGCCTTCCAGGAACTCCTTCAGGACTGTCTGGGGGATGTGGCGATAACTCCCAGCCGAGTTCCTGTAATGTGCAAGTGGTGCATGTGTGTGTGTACAGTACACACAGACTGATGCGTCTCTTACACAAGTTGGCAATAAGTTTTACACGGATCAGACATTCCAGTCACCTGCAGTGGGCTCTGATATACCTGGGTCAGGTCATTCACTTTCATTAAATCACGTAATTGATGTTATTTTAAAAAATAATTCACAGGGCATCTATTTTTTTCCAGGCGGCACAGTGTCATAGTGCTTAGCACTGTTGCCTTGCACCCCTGTGTTATAGGCGCTATAGATGATGAGTGAGTGAGTGAGTGAGATTTTCTTCCTTTGAAGAAGAGTTCAAGGCGACTCAGTTTAAACCTTATAGCACCCTCTGGTGTTCTGAGAATGTTTCTATGGTGTAAAATATTTATCTTTATATTTAATTTATCGAAGTTGATTATTTTTCTGTAACTCTGTGGTGTTTCATTGCTAAATTAGTATAGTACTTGTGTATGAAGAGAGATGTGTAGCTGTATCTCTGGTATCTTATTCCATGCAAAAGATGAACCAGAAAAATTTGATTCCCTGAAGTATAAACAATGCATTAAATAAATATCCATAGTCGTCCTTCACGACTTTTTCATACTTAGTTACAACTAATGAAACAGACTTAATTGGGATTACATATTTGTCATGAATGTCCACAAAATATAATGCTGAAAGCCTGAATAGACTGTATACATATAATTTCATATAATTTATATACATTTATTTATGTTCATACTTTTTAAAAATAATTTACAAAATGTCAAAGTTATGATTGCATAAATATCTACGTACTGTAGGAAACTCAGAAATAACTTCTGGAGCACATTTAACCATCAGAGTAAAAGTGCTGTTATAAACAGTTATGTCCCAGACTTAATATTTAAACTACTTTAAACAGGGAGTGTATTTGTCTGATGACAAGAACACTAAGAAATACAACTTAGTGTAAATAAGTCGGAAGATACTCAATCTATAAAATTTTTATTTCTTTGTATTAATAAGTTAGACAGAGAGTTCTACCGGACAGAAAGACAGGCAGACATGTACGTGGGCTTCAACCTGATATAATAATATCACTGATTACATTAAAGATAATCAGCTTATTTTAGTCTCGCCATTATTTTCTGACCTTAAGGCTTTTTTCCTGAATTTCATTTCTTTTCTTGCTTCGTGTATTATTCCCAGAATATCAATAGTTTCTAAACTAAATGAAGCAGCTTATCTGGAACCACCATGCAATGGTCAAGTCAACAACATCACGTTTTTCCCATTGTGATGTTCGATGTGAAACTCATGATCTGTATTTATTGTGCTGCTCCGGCATGATTATCTGCATGGAAAGTTGCAAGAATTAGATTTATTCGTATTAATGTATAGGCTGTACCAGACAAACTTTAAAGATCTCACTCACTCATCATCTATACAGTTTTATCCTGTACTCAGGGTCGGGGGGTCCTGGAGCCTATCCCAGGAGACTTAGGGCACGAGGCTGGGTACACCCTGTACAGGGTGCCAATCCATTGCCGGGCACACACACACACACACACACACACACACACACACACACACACACACACACAC
>JAQMYK010000038.1:30809893-30863172 GCA_030014345.1 Clarias buthupogon | reverse complement strand
ACAGGGTGCCAATCCATTGCCGGGCACACACACACACACACACACACACACACACACACACACACACACACACACACACACACACACACTCATTTACACACTACTGGCAATTTGGGAAAACCAATTAGACTAATCTGCATGTCTTTGGACTGTAGGAGGAAACTGGAGTACCTGGAGGACACCCACCAAGCACGAGGAGAACATGCAAACTCCATGCACACAGAAACCAGGTATTGAACCGGTTCACTCTGGAGGTGCAAGGCGACAGTGCTATCCACTACACCATCTTGCCGCCAACTTTAAAAATCAACTTTTTAAATTTAGCGATCACCGGAAAATGTATTCCACACTAAATACACAGCATCAATAATAAAAACAGTATGAAAATGTGTACAGATTTTCTTTGTAATATTTAACTTAAATATTAAGCAATGCATAATTATTTGTAATATTCTTATAATATTCCATAATTATTGTTTGTCACAAAGCACAAGCGGTGTTCAAGTCAAACTAGGACTTGTGATGAAATTTCTTGTGAATGCAGGTTGGACTTAAATAGAAGACTTCGAGCAAACATGGTGATGAGACACTTCAACACACAATACAAAAAAAGTTAATGGTGCAAATGTAAGTAATGATGTCGACCGAGGTGGTTCAGAGCGTGCTGCAGTCGTTCCAGTGAACATTCAGAAAGTAAAAACACCTGATCTTTGAAAATCGAACAATAACACCAACGTGCAAGAGATACATCTGCCTGTAGGCACTGTACTCACAATCAACAAACACCACATGCACATTACAGGAACTCAGCGGGGTGTTATTTCCACTTCCTCCATACAGTCCTGACCTTGCTCCAAGTCATTCCCACAAGTTTGGGCAATTAAAGGTGTTCCTGGGAGGCCAGTGTTCCAGACGTGAAGCAGGCAGTCCGGTCATGGCTCCGGCGTACTAATAAATCTTTCTACCTTGATGGTGTCCAAGCACTAGTGAAACGCTGGGGTTAGTGCACTAGTGTAGCAGGCGATTATATCGAGAAATAAAGGGAGTTTTTTACTCTCATATCTGTGTTCTGTTATTCTGTACAGCTAAAAGTCCCAGTTTGAATTGAACACACGTAAGTACGGAATTTCCCAATTTAACTGAAAACAAAGGGTTGTCTCTGATTTTTTTTTGTTTTTTTGGCAAAACCTTCTAAATGTGACACACGGTGTTACTGTGATGTCTTTATAATCATGTGGTGTTTCAAAGTCAGAAGCAAAAGTATAAATATGCCATATTATTTGCTGCATTTTTATTAACGAGAAGCATTTCTTTTTTCTTTTTTTTTTTTACATCAAGAAAATATTTCATTCATGAAGAGTTTATATTCATCGCTTGTCAAACTCTGTGTGTTTTGCAAGCATTTGGGATAACCAGGGAAATTAGTTCCAACCAACAAAGAGAGCTGAAAGAACTGTTACTGTTGTTACTGTGTGCATGGTCCTGGAGTGTGAGTACAATGACAGAGGAAGAAGCCATGCCATTCCTTGACCTACTGCACTACCCAGATTAAGAGTCTGTTACTGTAATTTACACGAGCAATAAATGTTTGGTCCTATTAAGCCTTCAGTGATAAGGATCCTGAGAATTACCCAGTGCTGTATTTGCTCTCTAGGGCAAGGCCATACCTTTGGTGTTGCTGTCTATCGCACAGTTTATCAATCGTTTTACTTGTAATATCATTCATACAAAGAACAAATGGCAGTGCAGGGTTTCCGTACGAATAAAAGCTTGTAAAGTGTTTGAGTAAAGTTCAGCATTGCTTTGTTAATTAAACGGTGAGGACTGAAATATGAATAAATGAAACATGGAAAATTGGGGAACTTACTAGTGCTTATAACGTCTGACACACACAGGCATACAGCATGTGAAAGCTTGTTACATTTACATTCATTTAACAATGAACGCATAGTAAACTGAAGAAAACATCTTATTCCATGAGTGGATGATACCTAAGTAGAAGTGAGCATAAAAAGAAAAGCTCCATTAGGAAGGAAAATAAGCCCAAAAAACATAAAATTCTGAAAGTCTGATGTTTATGTGCTAATTTAATAGTTTGTCACTTTGCATTTTAAATGATGTTATAATGGTATAATGTTGTGCTAAACAATAAACCAAAGAAACCACTTCAGATTTCTTTCCCATATGCACGACCGAGGGCCACGAGAGAAAGAAAGACACACTACAAGCAATTATATGGTTACATTACAGACGTGTACGGTGTGTTTTGATGATTAAAAGAGTCTGGCTCTCTTCTTCATGTCGTTGCGCTTCCATAGAGGAAGTTTATCGAACTCCTGAATCTCCATCCCGAAGAGTTCAAAGAAAATCTCTGGAGCAAGGTGCCGCTGAAAAGAGAGCAATGGAAGAACAGAAATGTAACCAGGTCGTGTAATATTAACCATCTAGCATTATACACTTTCTAGCTGGGGTTAGATTGACCAATGAAGGTCTTTGTTCAAATCCCTGTTATACTGTATTACCACAGAATAACGTATCTAAAAGAGTGCAATAATATTCAAGTAGTCTTGTGAATTTGATCTTCACTACAGTCAGAGATGATGTCACAGAAGGCATCTTTTTTTTCTAAATAAAAAAAATCCCTGTCTACATTTACATAAAATTTGGATAAATGACTTCTGGATCATTACCTCCAGACGGGTTCTATCCACATCTCTGGGCAGTCTGGCTCGGCCACGGCTGGTGACCGTCAGCATTTCATATGGATATACCTTCAAAAGAGATACCCGTCAGTTAACAGTAAGAATTTCTTAATGCGAATGACTAATAAACAAAACAAATGATTATGCTCAATACTGAATCATGGTTATGTCAAATATGTACATGGCATATATAGTATGATATTTATGCAATTGGTGTAAATATCTAGTCAGAAGTGACTTGAGGTGAATGCAACACAGGAAACATTCACTCACTTACTCTCTCATCGACTATACTGCTTTATCCTGTATACAGGGTCACGGGGAGCCTATCCCAGAAGACTTAGGGCAAGAGGAAGGTTACACCCTGGATGGGGTGCTAATCCATCACAGGGCTTCACACACTCACATGCTCATTCACACACTACAGGCAATTTAGGAACACCAATTAGTCCTCCAAGGATGTTTACCTACATAGCCCTGGGCCCCTCAACCTCTGGGAGCTGGCAACCTGGCCCCAAATGTTTTTCTGGCCCTTCTCTCTTAGCCCTCTAAATCAGGGGTGTTCAAAGGTAGTTCCAGAGGGCCAATGTCCAGCACAGTTTGCAATTCACCAACACAAAAAAACAACAAAAAACACACACACACAAAACAAAACCTGGCTCCAGAAACCTTAACCGAGAGTTGAATTAGCAACCATGTTTGAACAGAAAAAAAAACTGTGCTAGACACTGGCCCTCCATTTTAGCACTAATAATGGCAAGTTATGCATCATTAATTGTAAGAGATTCGTAAAGAAGTTTAGGGTAATGAGGTTTCTTTAAGGCCCAGTAAGCATTAGTATTACTTAGGGTACTTTGGTGCATTGGTTCCCAAACAAAGTGGGATTTTCTTCGGGCCTCTATTGTCACCATGTCTGTCTGTAGTACACATGGCAATCACACGGCGGAGCTAGTTAGTCTGCTACCAGTTTAGTTTGCTGTCACTGTTTCTGTCTACCGAATGCAGTTAAAGTGAGAGGAGAGGAAATAAAAACAATCAAATAGCCTATGAACGCCTGTGAAGACCATTTATTTGGTCTTATTTGTAAAGCATATTTTTGACGTTTTCAATAATACATGCATATGACGTTGTTATTTATCATATGTAACCTATTTCAGAAATGGCTGGTTTACCATTCAAGGTAATTATGTGATGAGTAAATGGCAATACAACGATCAGTAATCCTCATCTATGCACATATTAACTATTCTCATGAATCGGGTCATGATGGTTTGTTATTTTTTTTTATAAAGTGGGTACCTACAGTGGGGGAAAAAAGTTTGGGAAACACTGCTGATACTTGCTTTTGATTCCAGCATATTAGGCATCGAAACCCCCCTGTCCATTCTGCTGACCGGCCGATGTCCATCCTGTAAGGGCTATGATCACACAAATCATCGCTTGTTAAAAACACAACAAAATTTTAATGTTCATGCAAGTCAATAAAACAAGAAAAAAGAGACAGGTACTAAAATATTCTTGTCAGAGTTTATTTTAGGAACAGATCTGGCAATAAAAGTTTTTTTAAATGATGTGAAAATAAAACAAATTAAACAAAGTTATAAAAATAGACAAATAGACAAACAGATAAAGCAA
Organism: Clarias buthupogon; assembly: GCA_030014345.1. Taxonomy (NCBI): domain Eukaryota; kingdom Metazoa; phylum Chordata; class Actinopteri; order Siluriformes; family Clariidae; genus Clarias; species Clarias buthupogon. The sequence continues at coordinate 30,858,835 of JAQMYK010000038.1, read as the reverse complement.
AAGTAAAACATTGACTAAAATTACATTTTAGTACTTCCTTCTATCCTTATTGAACTGAGATCAGACACTGCGCATTGCCAAGCAAAAAAAATTCACACATATTAACTTGCATCTGCAGGATGCCCAAATGGTTTTGCGCAAACCAATTTGGCATGTTGGATCACAATACTTCAAAAAAGATCTAAAATTATCTTTTCATGTTACAAATAAAGGTGGTATAATGAGCTACATTGTTCTATTCAAATGAAACAAATAATGACATCAAGTGAAAAGTAATAATAATAATAATAATAATAATAATAAAACCAACAGAATCATTATTTAAGAAAAAAACAAGGTTAGAGAATTCAACCAAATATATGTAGCACAACCTCAATAACAACCAGAAAATTAATGAATTATGATAGCTATACAAATACTGTAGCTATACATGTCAAAATGCATTCCTTTACCATGTTGTAAGAGAAAGTCCATCAAACCATGGTATAGTCAGGATTAAAATATTGCAGGATGTAGAGTCTGTAGCAAGTGATGCATTCATGACACAAAGCCAAATTATTTCATCTACATTCAACTTTAAGTAAAAAAAAAAAAGACATGAACTGAACATCACACTTACCTGAAACTCTGCAAAGAAGGAAAGCAAAAACATACAATCAGTACTATTAACTAATAGTATTGAACTATGTATATGTAGTATGTGTGTTCGTGAGCTAACCTCGTCCTCCACCACAGACGTCTCCGTAACTGTTGAACTGCGTAAAGTCTGTTGACTGAGGCTACGGAAGTGATGAATAGCCAGAAGCAAGATATTTAGTCCCATGAGGAAGGTAAATATACTGTAGGTAGATATAGACTGACTGCAATCTGCAAAGAAATAAGTTGTTTACCCGATGCAGCCCGCTCCGACCATAGCCAGGAAGAGAGCCTGTTTTGGCAGGAGACTGTGGATCTGCCATTTCAGAATAACAAGATATTAATAAAAGGTAGGATAAAATTTTATATTTATCAATAGTTACACAATTGCACTATTAGAGTTGAACAATGCATTATATTTAACGAACAATCATTGATTATATTTTTATTAATATTATTATTATTATTCAAAGTAATTTTTGTATGTAGTACAGTATACCTTGTTGAATACAGTGGTGGAGAAAAGTATTGAGACAAAAGTGGAATTCAATGTTTTAATGACATTCTTAAGTTTTTAAGATTATGACAATCAAGATCATAAGAATAATTTGTTATTTCATGCAGTGAAATTGCTCTACAACAATCAGTATTTATTATGAAGTCCTTTATTCTTCAAAACCTGCTATATCCGGCTGGGCATAGAGTCAAAAAGACGTCTGTAGTACTCTGCTGTCTCATGCTTAATCCATGCCTGCTTGAAGATCATGTACAGAAATCTTCCACAGAAGCTCACAATTCCCTTGAGAATTTCTGAGTTTTAGGCATTTTGTACAGAGGTCAACCCGCTAGCTTCAGAAAGTAAAAGTCCTGCCACATATTAGTTCCATCCATTACCTTAATCAGCTAATTCTCATTAGCAGAACTCTTCAGATAGACAAGAACTAATTAATGACATCATCTGGTTTTAGCACAGCGTGAACAGCATATGTTGTTTTAATACTTTAGGCCATCACTGTATACTTTTCAAGAGTGGTCTGATGTGATGAAGGAAGGCTTTAAATAATAAGGTTTATACGTTTAGATTTACTTAAAGTGTGACAGCAGATGTAAAAGAAAGATTCAAGAAAAGAAAAACGACTTTAGTTTCAGGTCATGCATTAACTAAGGCTTACCATCAAATGTTACTAGCATGACAATAACTAGCATGACAGTAACTGTAACCTTAAAAACTAGCCGAATGCCCATAACTAGCTAGCATTTTGTACTGATAAAATCATACACTTCATATTCATCGAGGCTTTGTACTATGCTACTATCCATAAAACTTTATTCAGATGTTCACTCGTGTCACGCTAGCTGTGAAGTCTGTATCATCAGACTTTACTATGATGGGTGTTAGGTCTAATTCATTACTTTGTCAGAAACTGATGCTTAAAAATCACCTTTTATTTTTCCAAATGTAGGATTACAGTGAAAACGTACAGTATATTGAGTAGAAAGTGGAGAAGCTGAGTACACACCTGCGTTGCCGTTTGTTTGTCTTTGTGCAGACAGACTTCGTGCATGACGTTCTTCAAACAGCTGTTTTTCCTTCTCTTCCTTCAGGATGAGCTTCCCAAGACCAGACTGCATCTGCAGGCAAAACAATTTACATTGATTTATCATATACAGCCTTGAATTATGAACTACAGGTTATAGTGAATAATCATTCTGAAAATATATGTGAAGAAAAAAACTATTAAAAATGACAACTATACAATGTATTGTATACAGTTTGGACTGAGCAATCTGACTGGATGAGTCGCTTTCCATGAGTAGTGATAATAAACAGTACCAGCATTGGGACGTTTAACTATATGTATCACTCCATGTCACAGGTGTTCTATTAACTGTTAATTATACTAACTGTGAGTTGCAGTGTGGGTGAAAGTAGGTAAGTACTGAGGAGAGAGTAGCTGCCTGACAAAACCAGTCACAGAAGCATCTCAGCAAGAAAACACATCTGATAACATCATGTCATTTTAAACAACGCTTGGCCTCAGAGCCGGCCCAAGCCATAAGCGAACTAAGCGTCTGCTCAGGGCTCCCGTGGCCACCAGGGGGCCTCCAAGAGTGACAGCATTTTATTTTTATTTTTGGTAATATGCCAATGGACATTGGTAATTATACAAAAACGCAATACTAAATGTAATGCAAGCAGGATGCAAGCACAATCAGACTGTGACTGTGATTATTGGAGCTGATTGAAGAGGCAGGAGCATTGCAGCAAAACCATAATAAATGTCACAAAAAAAGAACATATCCTTCGGGTGCAGAGAAAAGAAAAAAGAAGAAAAGCAAGGAAGAGAAAAAAAACTGCAAGATAAAGGTATGTTCAAGAAAATTCTTGTAAACTAAGCTATGTTGCAAGCTAATGTTAGCTGGCTAGGTAATTAACAGCCTAGGTAGTCTATCTTCTTGTTTTAGGAAAGTTCATGTTCTTGACATCTTATTATATTGTAACAAATTACTAAATTAATAGTTTTAGATTAAAACTAAGATTTTTTGTTCTTTGTAAAAAATAATTTTTCTGGGTATATATTTTTGTAATAAAAATAATCTTGTTACTGATAACAGCTTAAAATGATTTACATTAGCCTTCCTTTGGGGTCTTTTCTATTATATTCTAATATCATTATGCCTTAATTAGCTAGTTACAGATTAAGAGTTGTTGTTTTATGTGTACAGATGACTTGGTTCTGTGTTTAATAATTTATGTTGTTAAAATAGCATTCTGCTCCTTCAACTGTACTCTTATGAAACTTCTCTAGGAGCAAAACCCACTGGTAGATTTATACTGTGCAAATAATCAAGCATTAACAATAGTCAATCATATTAGCGGCACAGAGGGGGCCACAAATAAAATTCTGCTTAGGGCCCCATAATAATTGCTTCTAATTCATTCTGAATCGAGTGCTGCTGTTAGACAGTTATAAGCCAATGTTGTGTTTATTTGCTTGCCTTTCCAGATATTCTGCAACTGTCAGGTGCACAAGCACTGCCCTGTTTAGGTTCCATAGTGTTTTTACTGCACCCTATTTGGAAGTGTGACAATAAGTCAATTGGGTTAGGGAAGGGATACTCCATGAGCTACACTTGTGGAGGTGGAGGTGGAGGAGCAGGCAATCTAATGAAAGGGTTGGGCTAGTTTAAGAATGATCTTGATTTCTAACAAATAATTGAAATGGATTCATGGCTTATGGCTTAGTGGCCATACCCTCAAAATATGTATGAACTAAATAGTGTACATGCTAAAAAGTACTGATATCCTCCTTATCCAGTCCCCATGTTTGGGCATAGCTTTGTGTAAACCTCAGTTATACATTCATTATACATTCAGTTATACATACAGTCATTAGCGACTAAGATCATTGATCACTGGGTTGTTTCGCCACTGTGTGTATTTTTGTCATTTCTGTCCATGTTTGACGTTACCCTGGTGAGATGCTCTTCCTGGAGTTGTCTGCGTTTCTGCAGTTCCTCCTCATCCTCCTCTCGGGATCTCCGTCTCCCCCCATCAGAGCCTGGAATATCAACAGGAAATGTCATGTACCACATGCTTTATAAGATTTTTAACACACCCTTTTTCGACTATCCTCTTAAAGCTATTTAATTAAGGAGATAATTTAAAGCATTTTTGTACATTAGAAAAAGAAATGCCATCAGAATTTGCAATTGCAAATCGGTCCTTTAGTCAAAACTATCACTTGTGCACAAATCCATCCAAGTGGAAAAGTGAGAGGACTAGTCTACAAGGGCATGTTAAAAAGTTCTCCTAACTAACTCTACGCATATAAAGTTTTTCAGACAGTGTAATGACAGTGACTGAATGAAGATGCAGATGAATAAAGCCACCATAGTCATATAAAAAAATTTAAAGAAATAAAGACAAGCAGACAAATAATGTCGGGTGACAGTAAAGTCATTGCAGCAACTTTGGGAAAACTTGTTCTCGTGAAATTTTCAAAGAAATCTCCAAAGCAGCTGCAACAACAAGACACTTTTAGAAAAAAAAATGGTTCCTTAAAAGTTCTTCACAATCAATAATTTTAGTGAAGAACGCTTAAGTGCACACTTTTTTTCCCCTAAGAGTGTGGGAGTTTTCCCATCTCTGTCCTTGTAAATTTTTGGCAACTCTTAGTGTCATAGCCATAAAGGTTTACAAGTGCAGAGATTAAAGAAAGAGGTATATGTTTCCACATGCACTGATCAGTTTTCACCTTCAAACAAACTTGTCTGACTTTATAACTGTTACGGAAATACAAGTACATGTTAAACAAACCTTAAGTATTTATCAGACAGGATTTAATAATGAGATGCTATTATAGTGCCTAACATAAATATTCATCCCCTCCATTTAAAATTAACAGTAAGTTACGGAATTGGGATTATAGTTAAAATGAATGCAATTATTTAGAGAAGCAAACAAAGAGGCCAAGGGGAAAGTCTACCCATCACTGTAACGCTACCATCACTATGCTTCAAAGTATGGTCTTCTTAGGATACTGAGCATTTTTCTTTATTCTTATTATTATTTGTAATTAACTTTTACAAATAATTAACAAACTATGCTGATTTTCTCTACTTCAACATTTGTAGCTAAGATTCTTTGTGAAATCCCGTTATTAAGTTCATTTCAGTTCCTGTTGATAATGCCACAAGTGGTGTTGAATACATGTATGCAAGACACGGTAGGTAACATACTGTATGCTGTAATACGTTGAATCTAGATTGGGTCTAGATTCAAAGATAGTACAATGAATAAACAATTGCATATGAATTTTGGTTATGTAGGTGAAAATGATGTGACTGCAGAGCTAAATAAAGGATTAACAAGAACCAAAATTCACATAAGACTGAAAAGAAACATCAATGCTGAGTCATGATTATATTTAAACATATGAACAGCTGCTTTTCCAGTGCATTCAACAACAAAAAAAAAACAAAAGAAACTAAAGTGAAAGCCATCACTCTTCATCGATCCGTAGCCTGAGTGGTCTAATTCATTTAATCCATTATAACGGGGGGGGGCGGGGGTGGGGAAACATAAGCAGCAAGAGAGGCGTGCTGGCCATAGCAAATAAGTGTACATCGCTGACATACAATACCTAAGGTACAGCTGGTTGACAGACACAGCCTGTACTCAGTCTCTATCTTATGTAGCTCTCCAGGACCGGGAGCAAGGGCCGAGGGAAATTTTGCAGATTTGATGATGCCGTCTGTAGAACTGTCGGCTGTAAGCTCAGCCGGATCTATATCAAAGCAGGGGGAACTAGGATATAAGAACGGGGCTAGCCCAAAGCTCATGTCAAAGATGTTTACAGGATCAGGATGGGATTACAACTTATGCAGCTTAATTTGGGCTGCTCCATCAGGATTTTAACTGGAATGCTGCAATGCTTGTGCTTGGGCATGAACACAAGCATTTCATCTGTCATTGCATTGGCATAAAAGAGGAATTGTTGTGTCCCTACCATACTGTTTGTAGATGGGTGGCTTCCTGTACATGTTGACGCTCTGATCTGGAAGACAAAGATTTTTTTCATTTAAAATTTTTTTTTAAATTTCAAAGCTCTATAGTTAAATTTTTTAAAACCACTAAGAGATGTACTATGAGGGGCATTCAAGTCAAACCAGGACATGTGATGAAATTTCTTGGAAATCTAGCTTGGGAAACCGCTTGATATTTTGAATTGTGAAAACGTTTTAAAGAAGGCTGTATATCTGTGAATAACCAGACCTCATTCCTGTGAACATTCAGTGACTGATCTTTGAAAAACTGCCAAACTGCACAAGAGAGGCATCTGTCTGTGTGAAAAACACTTGCACATTAGAAGAACTCAGCTGGGAGTTATTACAAAATCCCCATACAGTCCTGACCTTACTTCAAGCCATTTACATATGTCTGGGCCATAAAAGGAGTTCCTGGGAGGCCAGCGTTTCAGATGTGAAGCAGGCATGGCTCCGGTGTACTGAGAAATTTTGTACACCTTTCTACATTGATGGTATCCAAGCACTAGTGGAATGCTGGGATAAGTGCATTATAGGGGATTATATAGAGAAATAAATGTTATGAGTCTCATAAACTATGGTCTGTTATTCTGCACAATCAAAATCTGTCCTGGTTTGGATTGAACACCCCTCGTACAATCGATCTGCCATGCACAGTCACAAGACATGGTAGAGACTATAAACAGGTCTATGAAATGGTCTTCCTGAAAACTGGGAACGAGCAAGAACAAAAAAACAAAAAACACAATGTTTCACTTGTCCCACCAGGATTCCTAATTTACAGTAACAACACACATGAATTGATCATGTGATCACACAATACAGCTCGAGGACAACACGCGGAGGGTGAGGCATAACGATGTGACTACACGCACAGGACAGGAGCAGATGCATCACATCCTCAATACCTGGCAGATGGAAATGTTTCGGGGTCAGGGGGAGAGGGGGCGTGCTTGCCCCAGGGGAGCTCCGCCCGCTTGATGGCTCGGGGCCTTGAATCAAAAAGGTCAAAGGTCAACGAGGGTGGAAGCTTAGGGCCAGAGAGATGTGTTTTTTTTTGTCTTTAACGACCAAAACAAGTGAATGATTTGTTAAAGTCAATATCAGGTTTAGGATGCAATAATTTTTATAATATATAATTTGTGGGTTTCTGCAGAATGATAAACCAGGTGCTACAACAGATTTACAAAAAGTGTATTCATAACATATTTATTCTTCATATTGTTTCTTTCATATTACTTAATGTTTAAAAAACATATTATTAAATAATACTTTGTATTTAATAATCAAATTTAATAAATGATCTTATGTAAAATTATTTCAGGAGTAACATTTGCAAACTGAATGAATGACTAGGAACAGATATACAGTAGGATAGGGCTGCATAAATAGGCCAGTGTAAAGGCATATTATTATAATACTGTGAAAATCTAAAGACTGGAATAGTTTTTAAACATCTTCTACATGTAGTCTAGACAGTATAATATTATTTATGGTTAACTTAATAACAAAGAACATTCTTTGTGTTTTTAATGATTTGTTAAAATCTTTCTCATACCCATAATGCAATTGTGCAGTCGAAGTTAGAATATGTGTCTCACCTGGCCGGTGAAAGTGCTGCGGTGAGCGAGACATGGTTGGTGTGTAACAGTGGCGGTTATAGACGGGTGAGCCGATAGAGCCCTGACTTGTTGACCGCTGCAGCATGTGGCCCCTTATGTCGTAAAAACTCTAAACACACACGCACACGGTTCATGTACAGTGACACATTGATGATCATAAGCTGCAAACTGTGTAGCGTGTGACACTAAGACTCAGGTACTTACATCTGCAGATGGCACTGGCGACATAGTCCTTGGTGTCTGAAAGAATTCACATAAAAGAAAAGTTTGCACTGTGCTGTGATGGCAACTTTATGACTTTGGTGATTTTATGAAGATGGAGATGAAAGCACACTCAGGTATACACATTGTACTGTAAAGATGGAGCTCTAAAAAAAAAAAAAAACACCACACCACTCTGGCAACATGGATGTGACTACTAACACGTACACTCACGCACATATGACTTACAATGGAGCTATGATGAAACCAACTGTGATTTATGGATAATGTGACAGAGTTGAGGTCACATGACTAGGTAGTCTAGCAGGAGCACGACTTACTCGATCATCTGGCATAGGGGTGCGTTCGCGCCTCAAGGTCTGAAGCTGTTAACAAAGTGTAGGGCCCAAAAGTCTGAGTCCACTACCAAGAACTGCTTTTATTTCATGAGTTATGAAAAATTTGTGAGTTATTTTGTATTGATACAAACATAAAAAAAATGTAAAAAAGACAAAAAGGAAAAAGAAATGGTGCGCAACCCAGAACAGCCTTATTATTAAATTTTAATAATTTGTCTCTGTGAATAAAATAAAAACATTATTGTATTATTGATACAAACATGATTAATGATAGATAATGAAATAAGCGCAGTTCTTATTATTGGACTCAGACTTTTGCACCCTACTATTAAATTAAAGGGATAAAGTTTAGATACCAAGTGCAATTTTGTAGTGCCGTTCATGCACACATGCAGCACACACAAATGAACACTGTGTTTGTGAAGTTTTACCTCTCCCACGCTCTCGCTCTCCTCCAACTCGTCGAGGGAAGTGGTGTAAAGTGGCTCGTAATTGATCAGGTCGGGACGTTCGATGTCATAAATGGCTTTGACTTTGGGAATGGCGGCAAGATCTCGATAATCAAGGATCTCATTGTCTACTTTTGCCTGTAAGAGAAACACAACCCACACTGGGTATGAGTATTAAACTGCAGTACTCGCACAAATATGCACATGTACAAGCTGTTCATATACACAAGTCAGCGAACACTGACAAATGACGTGAACAGTATTGAGTATCTTTGCAAGATCACAAGGTCAAACAGGTAATGTTTTTTTCAGGTTGATTTTTTTACGGTATAAGAGTGTTTTCAATTTAAATTTCAAAGTAGCATATCTTCTCTTTTCATGGGACGATTACGATGAAACAAATCCCATATGTTACTTCAAACTCAACCAAATGCACCTGTGAAAACCCCATTAAAATTTGTTTACTAGTTTTTACTTGATGCGTGCACAAACAAACTGACAAACAGACAGACAAAAAAAATTAAAAAAAAAACATCTTGATGTGTCCTATTACTCATCTTACATCCCCTAAATTATTCTTTTGCAAAGTACAGACACACCAACTTTACAGTTTCATTATATACTGCATACAGAAGTTTTTTTTTTTTTTTTATCAAAATACTTATAATGGTAAATATTTGCTATAGAAATAATAAAGTAGATAAGCTTATGAGATCAATCAGAATTGAGAATGGAATAGTGCTGTGGTGTAATGTACATGCACTTTAAAGGAAAAGGAAGTATTCATACTTCAAATATGACATATACAGTAATAAAAATCATGCATTTTTCTATAATCATTTTTATATAGCCTAGGTATAAAGATATAAAGAAATGGTCACTGAGCTGATATTGTAGTCTTTAAATCATGTAGTGAAAAAAAAAAGTTCCTTTTGCCAATCTGTAGATTTGCTTTTTTGTGTATGTGTTATTGATAGCACTTACATATAGGGTGTGACCCGGTGAGCCAGGTATGCTTGAACCAGGTCTGGAACACACACTCTCGGATGACGAGCGTGTCGGCTGTGGAGTGAACACAGGTTTAGAACCAGCAACCCACACACTCACTGTCCACCAAGGCCTGTCCACCAGTTCGACTTTGATGTTAATGAAACACATACACGACAAAAACGACACAACGCACTGCTGTCATCTGTGTGATGAAGAGGAGAAACTGGTACAATATAAAATGGTCAATTAGTAAGTAAACCTAGGATTAGGATTCAGATTTGGATGTGGCTAGTGAGTGAGGAAACCCATGAATGTTTTACAAACTAGACAAGGTGCCAATACTTTTTGTGTACTTGCTAATTATGTGCTAAGAACCTAAATAAAATGAGATAGGTTAAAACCTTTGGTAATGATTACAAGCATGTTTCAAACTTTAAAGCCTTAATTTAATAAAATGGCAGCACAATCAATGAATCATCGATGTGGTTCTGAGCCATGATGAGAAGTGAATAAGGGTGTGTGAAAGTAATACAGCAACCCAAACATAGCAGGATGGTCAGATGTGGCAAAAATGACGAGTGTAATGATGAGGCAGGTTGAACATGACTTCCAAAGAGGAATGACGACCTATAAAGGTGTTTCAATTAACATTTTGTATAAACCTGATCCAGTAGCATGACTGATAATGACCTGGATCTCAGTGCTAGAGATGAAAAATTGTATGAATTCTATATACCACAGGGTCCAGAGATCTTACACATCTGAGGTCTGAGTCCACCACCAACAAATTCTTCTATTTCACCTTATTTAAAATTTCACTTTCCGTTCACATTTCAGTTTTCCTTGTTGGTGGAATCCTTAATAGTTCATCAACAAAGGTTTTCCTTTAAAACTACAGTTAAAATATAACATCTTTAGAAGACTGAACCAATTAACCAAACAGGAACTGTTGCTTTGCAGTTCATTGAGGCAACTTATGACTGAAAGAATTTAATCAGCGACAATACCGTAATGCAAACTTACCTGAAAACGCCTCCTCAGTGGTTCTTTGGATAATGGTTCTACTTATGCCTTTCAAAAACTCTTCGTCAAAGATTCTATGTAAAAACTATAACAGTTCCCCAAAAGCAACAGACCACCAAATGACACTTACAAGTTTGAAGTTGAAACACTATTTGTCAGTGAATTCAGTGTTTACATTCATTTTCATTTGAGTATTTTATATAAAAAGTTCAGGTTCAAATATGTGATTCATTTAAACTATTAAAGGACCCATATATTATTAACTTATTAACAAAATTATTAACAAAATTTATTGTTGCATTAGTGCATTTTTTTTTCTTGTACTTCAAACTTCAAACACTTTCTTTCACTCCTCCTCCAAACATGCTGTTTACAGAGCTAAGTAACAAGTCATGTAAGGGGATCATCTTATATGAGATCACATTGGGGAAAAAATCTAACTGCCTTATTAAATGCCATTCAAAACAAAAATGAAAAAGGGTACACACACATCCTGGAGACCCATCTGAATGCCTAAAAAATACTAAAAAAAAAAAGATGTATGAATGTATGACTTTTCTAGACAATTTTATTCAAAACATCATAATTTAAATATTACTTAAGTATTTTATAATTATATTTCATCTACTTTACTAGCCCTTTTCTGACTGAGTTCTTTTCTAACTGATTCAGTGGTTTTAAATTATTGACATCCCTTTACTTTATTAACATACTGTATGGGTAAATATAATATCAGCTCAAAGTAAATGGCACGACGCTCGTGGAATCCCCATCACAGAAAAAGATCAGTAGTGGACTCAGACTTTTGACCCATGCTCTGTATACAGAGAGAGAGTTTTGTTGTGCAAGCAGGTTCGGTTGGATGTGGCTAAATTTGTCAAACTGATCATCTGCACATAAACACAATGCACACAAAAAAACAAACAGATAACATTAAAGTTGCAGTTTGTAACTTTTCAAAGACTATCCACATAATAATAAATATATAATGTCTAAAAAACTGTTATTCAGGTTGTTTATTTCAGTCTTCTATTTAGATTCTTTTTCATTGCTGACAGATAGGATCCATCCCTTGCTGAAAAATAAAAGCCTTGTAAGCCAGCAGAGGGCTGTAGAAATTACAAACTGCTTCTTTAACTGCAAATAATACATTACACGATTAGCAAAATGGCTCATGATAATCTGGAATGTATGAGCTGTTTTAGACCATCCAGCAAATCACAATGTCTTGTGAGACCTTTTCAGACAAAGGTGAAGATCGTGACGCATCTCAATGACATAATGCCGGGGAGCAGATCATGGATCTATGTGTGAGCATTCTAACTAGCAATGACGCTCCAAACCGGGGAGCATGGATCCGTGTGGCGCAGCCGATAGCAAATACAGTACCTGCCTTTCGGATTTGGCGAGGAGAGCTAGCGACGTGGGCAACAGCTGTGGAGGAAGGCAAAGTGGAAGTTGGACAACACATCTGGGGGCTAGATATGAGGATAACCTAAATAACGAACTGTCTACCCTCATGATCGGAGAAATCGCAGTGCACGTATTGACATCCAAAACATGGAGACAGGAGGACAGGATGAATCGTGTCAGAACGAGTAAAGACATGATAAGTGTCTCACCCTTTGTCTATCCTCTGTTCTTGTAGAGCTCTTGCAGCCCGGATGCCAAACAGTTGATCCTTAAAAAAAAAAAAAAAAACGCACACATACAGAAACACACACGTATTAAAGACTTAAACAACACAATAGCTGGAATCTCAGTAAACCGGAACTTCAAGAACCAGTTTGTGTAAAAAGGCTAAGGAAAAAAGTTCATGTGAAAAGTTGTAGTCTGACCTTGCAGATACATCTCCTCTCCTTCAGTGAACATCTGATTGCATCTGCTACAGCGAGCACAGCTGGGATGGTAGTGTCTGTCACCTGCCTAGAGATTACAGACACACACACACATACAAAATGCACACCAAATCAGATAACAGCAGATCTACTTAATAGCGCAATTCTCAAATTGTATTGAGCTCACAAGTGTTGGGAAGTGTTAGGAACACTTGAGTTGTAGTGCCAATTATCTTCTATTGAACACATTTCATGTAGTGTGGAATAAAGTCATATATCTTTTACATAAGCAAACATTGTATACATAGCGCCCATGGAATACTGTATATTCCAATATATGACATATATCACCATAAACACTTAAAGTACATGTACGCATAACCATCACACCCATACATCTGTCTTCTCCAAACTGTAGCAGTATGCAGAAAGTAGGATATGCTGTAACAGCAGTAACTAATGCTTTTAGGGATGAATGAATCAAAATCTAACCAAGAGCCCTCCCAGAAGAGTGAGGGGTATTATAATGTCAACTCCAACAGAGTTTGTATAGTATACATACATACTCACTCACTCTCACTCATTCCCTATAGCTCTGACGCTTATACCGAGGGTCGGACATGTTTTTATTTTTAAGAAGAAAAAAAACTAAATTAAAACGAATGTTGCTCATGAGCTAAGTCCTTCTCTACATATCCTCCACGCACACAGAACCGAGGCAGGAATCGAACCCTGGACCCTGAAAGTCCACAGTGCTAACCATTATGCCGTTATGCTGCCTTACATACACACTGTATATGGAAAATTTTTCAGGATTGACCATTTAGAAAAAAATCTGATCTCTACCCAGTATGAACATTATATATAAATTGTATTGTATATAAACATACTGTATGTTGCAATAAATGTGTTGAATGAATATGAAAGCACATATGATAGCAATTATTAGATCTCATATAGCTTTTATTTGCATGCACTTATTAACATGCACTTAAAAAAGATAGAATTTCACATTTCGCTTTCTTATCTTCAACTGTGGAATATCTAGAGATGTTTTCCACACATGGTTTTGTTTCTGTACTCACCTGCTTGAAGCTCCTAAGGGTACTATGCACTGTGCTGAGTCATAAACTGAAGTGCACTTTATATGTGTTTTCAAAAGTCTAAAAAAAAAAAAAACCCAAGACCCTGAAGACTTATTCCCTTTCAAAAAGCTCTTAGATGAGAAAATGCCTCATGAGTGTGAGAAGCCTCTCTCTCTTAAAGTTGCCACTAAATAATTGCTCATGTAATTATGTCTGAAAATGCTACGAGAGGTAGAAGACAGAGTCCTCCTAATCCTAAACACACCCGTCTCTTGCTTTTGCGCAAGCACCGTCTTACCCACACACCCCATGGTGTCTAAAGTTGTTTTGCTCCAATTTAACACTGAAAACATGTCATGCAGAGCGTAAATCTCAGTGCAGCTCTACTCAGAGGAGGAGATGCAAGGGTGGAGCTATCTAATATTAATAGCCAATCAGAATGGTTTGTCTGGAGAAGTAATTAAAAAAGACTGAGCACAATGAAGAAGGGAGGATAGGAAATCGTTCTACTGTACCTCCAGCACTTTGCCGGTGATGAACTGATGGCAGGCTTCGCACCGGACCCCGAAATGTATCTGATAATCTTTCTCACAGTATGGAGCGCCATCTCTGGATGTTCAAGCACAGTAATCAGAACATAATTAGAAAGAGCGAACATAATTCAAAGTCCATGCCAGACGTTAGAAAGTATGCTCAACTATGTGTGTGTGTATCTTACTTGCTGATGTACTCCCCTGTCAGTACTTTGCCACAGGCTTTACATTTAAAGCAGCCCAAATGCCACTGCCTGTCCAAAGCCAGCAAAGCCTGTCCGTTCTTTATGTCTCTGCCACAACCTGCACAGGCTGTAACACACACATACACACACATAATTCAGCATCTCAGACATTTGCTAGATATCTGCATAGACCTCTATGGTATTCCTCACACATGAGAATGCTAGGTGTCATTATAGTATGCCCACAGTTTGACTTTTCTTATCTACACTCTAAAACACAAGTTAATATTTTGCCAGAAGCAAAACGTAAACGTTAAAAACGTATCCACTTATGTGGATATAATGAATAATATGACTGATAAGAGAAAAATTAAGAGATTGATGGTGTGAAATTGCTTTGTGCTTATCGCTCACTCATTCTCCATACATTCATTCTACAGGGTCATGGGAGGCCTGGAGCATATCCCATGGGACTTGGGGCACTGGGCAGGGCACAAGCACATTACTCACTCATAGACGATGCGCAATTTGGAAATTTCAGTTATGTGCATGTCTGTGGGAGGCAACAAGAGTACCCAGAGGAAACCCACCAAACACAGGCAAACTCCATGCACACAGAACCAGCAACCCTGGAGGTGCAAGGCCACGTTGCTAACCACTATGCCACCATTCTGCCTTCCTCATGTCCACCATCTAATAAATGAAGTGTAGTAATTGTATTTTTTAAATTTATTTAACCCTACTGCATTTACATTATGTTTGGCAAAAGTGTGTTGATTCATTTTCCATAACAGCAGCTCTGACAGCTATTATGTATTTTGTATGTTTGTATGTTTAAGCTTCATTTACTGTAAATGGATGCTGATACAATAATATGTGTGTTTACATGCTCAAATTATTTCCTCAGGATAAAACTGCGGAAGAATGAAGCAGAAGTAGCATTTTGTCTCTCTTTGAGGTTAGGTTAGGCTTCCCATCTTGTCTGATAAAACCCGCCTTAAGTGTGAAGAATTCACTCTCATCTATGATTAGTCAGATTCTTTACTACGTATGAAATATGATCCACTAAGTGTTCATTCTTCAGCTAGCGATCCAGTGGATGAAAGTGAGGACTGGATGGTGAGAGTTTTTCTTTGATTTTACTGAGTGAACTCGTCATGTCACCTAAAATTACCCCCACATCAGGCAAACATGCAGGAAGAATATATTTATTCTGACAAGAGGGAAACAATCGGCTCAAGCGTTTACATACAGTAGGTAATATCGAACAGATTATCAAATATTTACCACAACCCTCTTATTCTAATTATTCTTATTCATTCCGATCAGGCCAATTCGGGTCAGAATGTTCTCAATGAGGTGTATATGATGCATTTCTATTCCAATTATGATATAAAGCTGATTGTTATCATTGGAATGAATATTATGGTCCATGTACGTAAATACACACAGTGTCATTGCTTTGTAACAGTCAGTGGGAAATAGTGATGGGTCATTCATGAACGATTCGTTCTTTTTAAACGCGTCTTTAACGTGACTCAGAAGAACGAGTAGTTTCAGAGTAATTAGTTCGTTTTCTACTGGGCGCACAAGTGCAAATGATCGCAAAACTTCCGTAGGTTACTCACAGAAATGAGTAGTTACCTCTTGAGTCTTGGTTCAAATCGTTCATTCTTTTGTCATGTGACTCTCATAGACGCTATGCAGTGCATTACACAGGAAACAGAATTGAGCGGTTCTTCTACAGTAATGGTTCTTCTGGTCCTAATCAGTCGTTCTTTTGTCACGTGACTCTCATAGATGCTAATAGTGTAAAAAAAACTAATGATTCAGACCAGAAGATACGAGAGGTCAGCTGCTCATTCTGTTTATCATAATTTGTCCTTAGCTATATTGTAATATTTTCATTTCTGGAACTATAGCCAAAATTATGTGTATGTAGATATTTTGGGGGTCTGTTTATTGAAAATGTAACATTTTATTTTATTTACGGTCAAAAGAACGAAATGAACTAAATGACTAAAAAAAAAGATTTATTCATTTTGATGAACGAGATTCAAAGAACCGAGTCACTAAAATGATTCAAACTTCCCATCACTAGCAGGGAATTTTTAAAAATTTTTTTTACTTATGTCTTCAAAACAGAAAAGTTTATAAAATGACAATTTTTGTTTATAATGTAGATATTTTATGGATTTTCAACATCATGAAATGTGACTACAAATATATAAAATGAGTGACGTGACAAGAAATAAACACTATTATTGCTATAAAAGCAAATGCGTCAAGTTGTATCACACCACCTTATCTTGTTATTTATGATCTTCCTATAAGTGTTTTTTTTTCTCAACCTACATTTCCATTAACATCATAGAGCTCATCTAAAAAATTAATTAAAAGGTACTGTGGTAATCCAGCACTGTGCTAAGGGATATCATGCTTCATAACTAATAGAGCGCAATTCATTATCGTAAACAACTCCAGCTCTCATCTCCTGTCACTCAGCACAGCTATTCCTCAGGGATGTATATTCTTTCCCTTTATGTTCTCGCCATTCTCTAATGAACTGACAAATCAAAACAGATCAGTGGAGGTGAGAGGACAATGATTTCATCCTCCGTAACAAACTAATATCCATTAAAAACTCATTTCAAGTTTTAGAAACACACATATGCATCAAACATTTAAGGAAGTATATAATAAAAAAGGACACTAGGCTGAAAAAAGGCTAAAAAAGGCTGCTAAGATAATTCTAATTCTATAAAATAATGATTCAACAAAACATCAGGCCAGGCAATGACACTGTCTATAAATGTAAAATGAAAATATTTTACAGGGAAATAACTAATGACAAAATTTAGTGTCAAGTTACTTCTTTTTTAACATGAGTTTAAGCAATGTATAACCAAAGCAATTTGCAAACTATTACAATTTTCAGTTTTTTAATTTAAGAAAAACACATCATACTTTCTATTCAATTACAGTTATATTTCATTACATTACTGCCACTTACATTATAGGAGTTGACATTTTGCTCGGGTGTCATTTTAAACTCTCCAGAAAGACAATAGTAATCATCCTATGCTTTTAGATGTACTTGAAACAACCACTTCGAAAATCTGTTTCACTGGATGTGCCAAGAACAAAAACAAGGCAATTCATCAACTCTTTCAGCAGGATATAATAAGCATGCCTTCTGTTTGTTATACTTAATATTTACTGTTTTTTTCCCCTCACTAACAAGGTTAAAAAGATAACATTCAAAATGCTCCAAAGATTAATACTCCAAAATAAGCATTATCTGTGGAGACTTAAGAAAGACATTGCACCGTTTGTGGGGCGACCAGAAAGAATCTGGTTCACCTGTTCTGGTCCTGTTCACACCCAAAGCCACTGTAATTTATCATGTTTTATTGTGGATAATATTCATCCTCGGTTTTCCTTGTGCTGGGAAATGTATTGTTCAGATTGACAAGCATGTCTATTCTCAATTTTGTCTAATTTTATGTTTATCGCTATGAGACTATACTGATAATTGCAGTGCTTCATCCACTATACACCATCCATAATTTATGTTTATCATTGCACTACTGTATACTCAACCCTATTTACTCTGTGTATTTTATCTATACTTTATTTATATTTTATATATACCATACGAAAGCTTATGTATGTACATACATATGTATATCGTGTTGAGCATGTTATCTTCTTGACATGTTTTCTTCAATGCACCATGTTTGCAAAGTTATACTGTTTTTTTTACCATACATACTATACCATATCCTTATCACATACTGCACTTTCTGAACATTAATCACTTACAGCATTTGGCAGATGTCCTTATCCAAAGTTACTTACTTTTCATTTTCATTATACATATGAGCAGTTGAAGAATAAGAACCTAGCTCAAGAGTGCCCAACAGTGGCACTTGATAGAAGTGGGGTTTGAACCTGGAACCTTCTGATCAGTACTTCCACACCATACCCACTAATCGCTCTCATTCCTGTACATATGAACCCTTGTGATGTTGGACCTCACTGCAGCTGTTGATACTGTTGACCACTCGATTCTCCTTACACGTCTGGCACAAGAAGTTGGCCTTCAAGTTCCCATACTACAATGGTTTAGGTCATATTTAACAAATAGGACTTTCTCTGTCATGATTGGTGATTTGCTTTTATCAACAAAGTAGAGCCTTATGTTCTGCTAACCAAAACCTGCTAGTAGTCCCTCGGTCAAGGTGCAAACAATAGGATGATCGCTCCTTTGCAGTGGCTGGTCCTAAACTCTGGAACACCATTCCACCTAAATTACGTGGGCCTCCCTAGGTTTAAAGCAAAACTAAAGACTCACTTATTTAGAATGGCTTTTAATATTTAATAATTTTATGGGTTTTTTTATTATTTTGTTTTATTTATTATTATTATTATTATTATTATTATTATTATTATTATATTTTTCATTAATTTATTTACAATTATGTGTTTTATTTTGTTTTTATATTTTTTATTTCTATTTTTATTGGCACTTTATTGTCATTTTTAGTGCTGTGAAGCACTTTGGTTCAACTTAGGTTGCTGTAAAGTGCTATATAAATAAATGTTGATATGAACCCATACACTCATTTATCACTGTTATTTATTAAAATACAATAAATTTGAATCTAATATAATCTAATATAATCTGATTTAATCAAATTAATCTACTTAAATAAAATTAAATAAAAGTTTACAGATAAGAAACCCAATTATTTTTTCAATTGAACTTTAATGAAACATTACAGCGTTATTTCTGTTTTTATTCAATCCCCCAGTTGTATTTTTTTGTGATTTTGTTTTTTCAAGTTTTTGTAGACTTATATGGCAGGAGCTGACTCCGCCTAAATCCAACAGCTAATCCATAAATGGGCATATGGGCGGAGCCTGTCGACAGTTTTACCTCAGATGCCATAAGCGAGCTAGCTTATCTGTAGATGCTAAGATGGCTAATGTTAATTTACATGCTAACGCTACTTTGCATTGGCTTGAACTTCATCATCTACACCTTTACACGTTGTCCCGTGTCGACTCCTACATTTCTTGTGGTAAGTTAAACTACAATGATTCCAGTTAGCTGATTAGCTAAAGTAATGCTTAGCAGACAGCTAACAGTTTCATACCTGAATTGCTGCTGTCACTCAAATCGTCCACGCCCCTAATTATGTATAATTTTATGGCTTAATATAATTTTAACTGATAAGGTTCATAACAATTCACTGCTGCACAATTGTCAAATCTATCTATGCAGACCAAATTTGTATTTTTGTACCAGCCTGAAAACGTTTAGTTCTGGTGTAAAGTTTTAACATGAGGCTCAGGCTCTATTGGGATTGACTCAGTATTGGAGTGACCCTAGTGGACATTCGAGGAACTGCACGTTTTGGCACTGCTGCACTGGCTTAATTTACCAGACCTTCTAATTTATCTAGAAAATTAATCAACACCTTCTCACTGATCTGAGCCACGTATTAAACAGTGCCATGATATAAATACAGTGCAGCCTCGGCATACGAATGCCCTGCCTTAGGAAATTTTGCCTTAAAGAACTGAAATTTTGCAAGAAATTTGACTTGGCATACGAAGCAGTTTGTAGACCCAGTCGATTCCTGGCTAAATTGTGTGTACGACTGGGAGCCATTCCAAACGTGTTTGCATGAGGTTAATCGTCTATTTGGCGGCACGGTAGATTAGTGGTTAGCACGTCATCTTGCATCTCCGGGTCCTGGGTTTAATTCCCGTGTCAGGTCTGTGAGCATGGAGTTTCCCTGAATAAATATAATGGTCACCACTGGTCTCCATGGTCCCTAGTTGGACTACATAGGTTCCTAGATGGATGGAATGTATATTTATTTCATATTTTACTTAATTTACATGTCTTTTATAAATATTTTTATTGTTTGTATTTGCAAAAATATGATTATAGTGTTGGAAATTGGTAATATTGGTAATATTTTTGGGTGGCTGGAATGGATTATCTGCATTTACATTATTTTATATGGAAAAATGCGTTTCACAAATTTCACCTTAAGCACTCGAATTATGTTTGTATACCGAGGTTTTACTGCATGATTTATCTGGTGTCTCAAATGTCTGAGTTATCATTTCTGTAAAATAAATGTCTTCCTACATTTTGTCTTTGTTGGTGAAACACTGGTTTCAGTTAAGTAGGGTTAATGTGCGACCAAATTGTTTCTGAATGTTAGAAATTTCCAGAAATCGTATATGAATGCACTGGTTTCCTCCTGAAGCCTCGGCTTCTATCCAGCCTGAATTAAAAGTGAAGCGGGATCCAACCAGAGCATGCACTTGGTGCATTACTAAGAGTTACACATCTTGGATGGATGGTCATTAAAGAGATCATGGTCATGGAGTGGTTTCCAGTGTGTGTGTGAAGTGTGTTTAGAGATGACTCACTGCCGGGTCCAGTGATGTCCTTGGAAGGGCCCGGGGACATGGGCTCAGCACAGTACTGACACAGGCAGTCCTTTCCATTAAACGTCACTCTGTCTCCGGCAGGAAACGGCCTTCTGTGGGACAACAACACACAAAAACATGAATATAAGATTTCAACAAGCCTGTAGAAGTCAGTTATTTTTGGCGAGTCATAACTGTTTAAAGTTTTATCTCTCACTTGCAGACGGTGCAGACGAAGCAGGCAGGGTGGTAGGTTTTCCCCAGTGCAGTCACTACCTCGCCCTCCACGAACTCACCGCATGTGTTACAGCGAGTGCCGTGGATCTGCTGGTAGTCCAGTGTGCACAGATAATCTCCATTTTTCATGAAGAATCCACCCTGTGCCAGGTCGCAACCACACACTAACACAAAACATACAAACACACAACAAGGCATACATGTTGTTCAGAAAGTGCAGTCAATTGTTGGGTTATTTGTATTTCCAGAAAAATCACATACTTTTCTGTTATGATTTTTTTTTTATGCTTAGGTAAAATATCGCACATGTGAACTTGTGTAAAGGAAGGTAAATAAAAAAAAAAGCTCAAAAACCTAAATAGAAACATAATAAAAATAATAATAATATGTAAATAACTAAAATAAAAACTAATTAAATAATGAATAATTAGGTAAAAATTGGCACAGGTGAATTCTGTGTAAAAAATGGCATGAATGTATAGTACAACCGAGAAATGTACAACCGAGAAATGTACAACTGAGAAACATACACATTAATGAATCATGCGATAAGAATAATTAGTGAAAAATTAATCATGGAAAATTAATTTTTCACTAATCATGGGAAAAAAAAATGTGTAAATAATCATTTGTGAAAAAAGAAATGTGTTGTAAATAAGAAAAGAACACGTGGAAAATATTAATGTAAAAAAAAGTTCTAAAACGAATTTATTAGAAAATGGATGTGAAAATAAATCACTTCTTCAAATAAATGTTAAAATTACTACAAATAATTCTTCTCAGGTATAATAATAATCCATACTGAAGCTTTCTATATTATTATTATTGTTGTTGCCGTGGCTGTCGTTGTTTTTATTTCCCTAGCCATAAACATTGATTGATATCTTTCCTCCCATAAATACACCACTCTTCATTTTCCCATCCTCTCAGATAAGCAGGTACAAAAATAACTCTGTACAGTGCTCGTTAAACAGTCCTTGAGGCAGAATCCTTGATCTTTTATGCTTCCCTATTATCGAGAGATCCCACAAGGTTTCTAACTTATTTAGCATTTAAGAGTGTTTGTTTAAACAAGAGGCCATTGTTCTTAAAATAGGTTTGAATAATGTTCTTTAGCGTTCCCAAAATTCAGCATCCATCCTCATCAACCAAAGTCATTAACTTGGACAAGAGCTCAAACTCTGCCGCAATGTGCTTTATATAGTACAGTGAGTGAGTCATGCATGTAAACCGTGTGTGAGTGTGTGTGTGTGAATGTAACAGTCTCTCAGTACAGGCTGTAATTTATTTAATAACTTTATATAGGACCAATCAAGCCAAGGTGCTGAGAGCATAACTATGTATACAAAAGAACTAGGTTAAACTAGGTTAAAACCTGTCATTTTAAAGGCTTTGACCATGATTTCCTGGGAATATTTTGCCCCAATCACATCATTGTACCTACAGTAAAATGACACTTGTAAAAGTTTAACCTAGTTCTTTTATTTTCTGCCTAAAGTCCAACTAAAATCCATTACTTGTTATCGGCACTTCAATCATCAAGTAGACTTAGACCATTGGTTAAAATATGAAAAAATCACACAGGACTCATTTCAACAAACACATTATTTCTTTCTTTTGCTGCGACACAGTGACACTAATCATGAGGCTAATCATGGGCATCTGTGAGCTTGTGTATGTTGTACGTTGCAGATCTGCACTTTTCTCTAAATAGGTGGGAAAATAAAGAACCTGCACTTGTTTCACTCACAAACTACATTCCTCCTGTATATACAGCATCGTGAGAAGCAGGTGTAGCAGAACACTGATTTGAGGTTAAGGTAGCCACCATGAAGAATTTCCCAAACTTATCTGGGAACTAAGTGAGACGGAGCAAGATGACCGTTTGTATTTGTGTTTCATTGTAGAAAGAGTCTATAAGTACCAAAGCTGCATGAAAAGATATCACGCCTGTATCTGTACCCTAGGAATCGTCTGGAAGTTTCTGGATTATGTAAGCATGCTGTAGGAATCTGACCAGTTGCGTGCCACGTGATGGATCTTCGGATAGTAATCTCTGGCCCTATAAAGCCATACAATATGTACATCATGTCCTGAAATCCTAGAAAACTCCTACTGCTGTGACTTGTAGCAAGACGCCATACATCTTCTGGAGGAGGAAGAAGCAGAAGCAGCTGTCCCCAGGAAATGAACATGAGTCACAGCTCCAGAGTGAAACGATGAGTCAAACTCTGTCAGGAATGAACAGCTTTCACCACACGATTCCTTCTTAAATTACATCGTGATATATCTCTGAGGGGTTTCCTCCAGGTTCTACAGTTTCTTTTGACTTTTAAAACCTGCCAGGTGGATTAGCTGCTCTAAAACCTGACGTATGCTTCTGTGTCGCTCTGCAATTGCACAGCCAAGCCCCTAGTTGGCAGTGTGCCTCACTTCTGCGTCTCTTGGTCATTCTCTGGTGAGAGTTTTTGCTATACTAAAAACAATGGTGAATGAAACTAATTAGATATTGTTGGAGTTGGAGATAATAGATGTTGAACAACAGTTACTTATACGAGGAAAGATTTTGGAGGAGATAAACCAAAAAGGTGGAAGAAGGAAGCATAGAAAAAGAAGCTGGAAATGCGATCAATCACGAGATGCGTTCCGATCGGCCTGGAGTATACGTCGCAGGGTGTTCTGCCATGTTAAGTGTGATTCCAAACCACGAGAAGTGAAAATGTTCAGTTCAAAGGGAACTGTGAACCCTGTGGAGAACAATTGAACAACAGGCCTTCACTTCCCCCGGAAAAAAGGGAATGAAAAATTTCCAATAAGTCAGTGCGTCTCGCTGCAATGTGAAAAAAAAGGAGCTTGGAGAAATATTTATATATTTATTATCCTTATTATTGAGGACGTCATATTAATAGGACACAATAATTAAAATGTTAATTTAATCAAGAAACCCGTATTCTTATATAGACTAGTAATCTGTAAAAAAGAATCCCTGTACACCTTTAATCAAGTAATAATAATAATCAGTATTTTATTTACAAGTTATACAGGTTTCAGTAGTAATTGTTTTACAATGGTATCAGTTTTTGTTTCAATAAATGTTTAATATTTAATGTCTGTAGTGTGAAATTTTCACAGCAGCAGCGACAGGTATCCACTAGTGACTTTGCAGGGTGTTCCGAACGGTGGAGTTTTGTCGAGGGAAGTTTCCTTCACCAACATCCCCTGCAAACGGAGCAGGGAGTAGGGAGCACCCTGTGAAGTACACTTCAGGATGGAATGCAGCTATAGTTGTTGTTGTCTGCGTTGCTGTGACATGCACATCAGGATACGCTGTAGGGTATACAACTATGCAAGACCTACGCGATATCTACGGCATAGATGTGACACAGAAGTATAATTCCGGCTTAAGTGAGAATGTACTGTATATGTGCATGGTGTCCTGTGATAAACACCCACCGACGTGTCTCACAGGAAAGACTTCCCATTCACCCCAAGAAGAAAAAAAGGAACTACAGTACATTTCCTGAATCGCCTACACAGTGATCAATTTCTGCACACACACGCACTTAAGATAGCAATCTGAATATCTGTGTATCAGTTCTCCCTCTAGCTCGGTTAGCTTAGAGATCCAAGCTAACTTTATCTATACTGCATGCATAAATAGTCGTACTTTGATAATCCTCTCAGGACAGACTGGCTTTTATCTCAGGAAGCCTCAGACACAAAGGAATACATTAACGTTACAGTGAGCATACTTAATGTGGTAAAAAAAAATTATCTCAAAGGGTAGATCATAGATTAGTGTGATTTCTTACATCCTCTGTGCAGTAGATCCGAGTCCCTTACCTTTGCAGGTAAAGCATTTGATGTGGAAGTGCTTGTTCTGCACTCGTAACACCTCGCCCTTGCATGGCTCGCCACACTTGTAGCACTGGATAGAAGGCTTCTCTTTGCGGTGCTGAGCGTCATGCGTGTGGCTCACTGTTGAAAACACAGAAAAGACACGTTAGCATAGTGTTTAGCCTTGGATCCAACTCTGCGAAGAAAAGTAGAAAATATATTTGGAATCCATTTTAAAATGAAAATATATTACCATTCACTCACATCTATATATAATTTACTCTCATGTTCATGACCTTCACGATGACGTCCTGTTCACCAGCACACTATCATAACACGGCCTTTGAAGCCTCTGTTCATAAATATTCATCAACACATCCATTTCCCCACCCGTCGTGAGCCACACCCCCTGCCCCGTCCCACGTCGTCTCAGCCCAAACAAAGGCTCAGCACGGAGCATAACAAGAGGACGTGACCCTCTCTCGCTCTGCCAAACACAGCATGCAATTTGATGCTTGTCTAAATCCATTAGCACATAGCGAGAGATTATGAAAATGACTACTATAATATGAAATATCACAGCACTTCATTGGCCTTTGTATCCCTACGTACGGTCAAAGAAAAATTATAAAATTGGATCATATTAGATTATCAACAAACAGTAAGAAAGTAACACATACAACGTGATGTGAACTCACACTAAACAGCAGCGTGGTCATAAGAAAACCACTTGTTATTGAGACTATTCAGAAAAATGGCGAGGGAGCATAAAGATTGGACTTTGGAGCAATGGAAAAATGTCATGTGGTCTGATTAATCCAGGAGAAACTTAGTTAGAAGAGATCATCATGCATAGTGCCCAGTATCAGGAGCCCTTGTTATGATCTGGTTATGTCTAGGCTCAACAACTTTATATGGCAATAAAATGAAGTCAGCTGATGACCTGGTGAAGGTGATGGAACGAAATCTTAGAGTGTACGGCATTTCTTTTGGCCACGCAGTGTGTGCGTATATATTCAGCAGCACTGAATGTAAGGATGTATTACAGTACATCACATGACCAGATATCTAACCGTCATTGTTATTTGCTATGAAAACATTTTGTACCACAGCACAGCTCAATTCTCAACCCTGATTGGTCAGGAGCTCTAACAGCACTTCCAGCTGCAACTGAAATCACAGGTTTATTTATAGTAATCTTGTCTTATTTTAGTGTTTCTGTTGTAACACCTATCTGTGGGACTGTAACCAAGAGCCTATTAAAATAAAACTTATTTATCAAAGAAAAGTGTATTATTGTTGGCACGATGATGTTTTCTGTAAGTGGTCTCCAGTGCCAATGAAGTCATTTAGTCATTTCTGTTTACAGTGTAGGTTATGATCTTTAAGGGAGAGAGGGGAAAAAAGAGAGGCTGGTAAGAAAAGCACAGTTTGTAGCCGCTATAATAGCACGAGGGTGTAATTTTTTCTTTACACATATGCATGACGATAACAGAAAATTTTTTTTTTAAAGTAAAATATTTAATTGTTTTAGGGGTATTAGTGTAGTGCTGTGGTTGGATCTGATGTAGGAACTACTGTATACTCGCACAGAAATATTGTAGCTCTCACAAATACAGTACAGGACATAAATACTTGCGCTGCTAAATTTATAGATGTATTAGAGAGAGAGAGAGAGAAGAGATGGAGAGAGAGAGAAATCCTTGATATGAGACAATTTCATGATCATGATTAAGTGAGACGATCAGTCCACTTTGATCAAAAGTATGATGAAAAGCAAAAATCTAGACGAAAAAGCATGATATAAGCAGAACTTCGATCCTGTCAGGCTCCTATTTCAATCCATCATCCACAGAATCTCACTGAGTCATCCTCACAGAGCCGCATCCATTCAACCCAGAGGCACGCTTTTAACAACACTGTGTTTTATGCGCACAATGAGGTGTTCAAAGAGGCATTTTTTGTCCAAAAGAGGCCGTCACAGGACAGCCGACAATGGACTGCACCTCTAAGGAGGGTGTGTTTCCATGGTTACGGCTGCGGGCCACCCCGTGAGTGTGCGTCCCATTTAAAACCGCAGCACTGCAACACAGCAGCAGGCAGCAGGATTTATAGCAATAAAATCGCTTCGATCAGTCAATGGGTTATGAACCTTTATTAATAGATCATCTAAGCTAAAGGACTTGTTTTCACAGGAGCTTAAACAAAAAAAATTTCTGTGCAAACTTAAAACCACGCAGAAACAAATTATTTAAATGACTTGGGTAAAAACGAAAAATGTGTCTTGTAAAGTCTATAATATATATTATAATATAATAAGTAAAGTCTCTTTACTGCACTGCAGCATCACCTCATCTACAGTAATTGCTCGTGAAGTGATTACTCAAAAGATCCAGAGCAAACGTATCGTCTGGGTGCATCTTTTGATGTGGCAACACATTAAACAGCTGTATAGACTGCCTCCATGATAAACACATACACAAACAGTACATACATTTTACACACACACACACACACACACACACACACACACACACACACACACACATATATATGTATTTCACCTTTCTTCTTGACCATGACCATCAGCAGTGAGATGAAGCCTGAGTGTTAATCCGTCCTTGTGTAAATAAAAGGTGTGAAAATTCAGGTATTCATGAACAAGATAGTGGGCACAAACACAGCGTGCTTACTGCTCGACCCTCTGTGCCTCTTTCTCTTCTCTCCTCCTTTTCCCCATCTCCCTCCTTCCATCCACTCATCCCCTCCCCCTTACTCCTCCCTCCCTCGTTCTCCCTCTCATCCCACTCTGGGCTCACCCATCTCTTGCTGCAGTATCGGGGTTGCAGGGGCTGCCATGTGACAAGCCCAGAATATGCTACACAGATAGATACACTCCTCTTAAAGGGCACACACACATATAGAGCTTTGAATCATATGTAAACAGCTGAATATGAAATTGTTATTTTTGAATTATTATTTTTGTTGTGTATTTATTCACTTTTTTTTTTTATTACGTTTTTAGCAATTTATTTTTGATTGAGGGATGGTTTGCCTTTAATTGAAATGTTTTGAGATTTTTTTTTCAATAAAAAGAAAAAAACGTAAATAAATCTTTTTTAAAAATCTTAAAAGTACAGCTTTTATGTAAATCAGGTCAAAGTTGAAGCATCATGGATCTTCATGGAAAAAGTTGATTCTTTCAGAGTGCTCAGTTTCTGAAGAGCCATAGAGACGATTTAAGTAAATGCATCTATCCAGGTTTTTATGTTCCCCAGACATAACAATGGTTATATACTGTACGAGAGGATCGAGTGTGTTTCCCTAGTGAACCGGCGGCTGGCATTTGACCCTTTCACCAACCTGGCCTGTTCAGGGAACCAACCCAAGCCACTAAAAGTTGCACAAGTCAGTTCATCTTTATCATCCAAGCCACAATAAACATTGAGGGTTGTTTTAGGAAGTGCTTCCTTCATACAAACCTATATCAAATTAAACACACAGGCCCGGTGAGCCAGTGTGGCAATCTCTAATGCGAGCAGCTGAAAATAGTAGATCTACTAAGGATTTATTTCAAACATTACAACTTCTACTTTATTTCATCTGGAACTGTCTACTTTTTTTTCCCAAAGCAATCCCAGAATGTGGTCTAGCTTACATAAAATCTTAATTTTTGACAGAAATGTTTTTTTTATTTGTATTGAGGTTTCATCATTTCAAATTTAGTTTTTAAAGAGTAATCCTACCCTTGGCAAGTTCAGAACAAAGACATTTATTAAATACATTGCAGAAAGAAATGTCATCTACATTCAAATACTTCTAAGCTCTATACACATACACACAACTAAATATCTAAATATAGCAACTTCAAAAAGAAAACTTTATTCTTTTAGGTGCTACTTAAACTACCTGTGATTATCAAAATAGAAATGCATAAACAAAAGAATCCTGGACATAACCTAAAATAAGAATGTAATCAAAGGGATAAATGAACAATCATCTGACAATGCCTTGCATAAAAATTGTATGAAACTGGGGACTAAACTGGACAGCACTGGCGGTTAATATTTATGCAATAACAAGGTTTCGTAATTGTAAAATCCCAACACCACAAAAGGAGGAAAAGCTCATGGGGGTGATTACTTTTGCAAGGCAACGATCAAAAAATAATATCAATATAGTATTAACAGATACTGAATGTCACATGCAGAATTTGCTACCACTTCCAAGGCAAATACAAGCTAATAAGAAAAATGGGATGTGCTGTCCTGATATACAGTAAGTCCCTGACTTACGAACATTGTAGTTACGAATTTCGGCAGATACAAATGGACTGTGGATCTACGGACGTTCATAGATGGTAAAAGTGAATATAAAAGTTCAAATATAGAAGAGTTCATTCAAATAGATTAATTTTGCCCTGATAGTACTATTTATTCGTGATACTGTAGCGAAGTGGTTTGGATTGAGGCCTCAAACCTCCAGGGTCAAGGGTACATGTGCTTGGTGGGTTTCCTCCCACAGTCCAGAGGCAATGGTTTCCAATTGTGTATGCTTGTGCAATGTGTTGGCACCTAGTGTCCCGAGTCCCCTGGGACAAGCTTCAGACCTCCTGCGACCTTGAACTGGATAACGCTAAATTATTATAAAAACTTTACATATGAATATTGCATTTGACAGGAGATGCATCTGGGTAATTTATGGATAGAGTTAAGTGTGTTTGTTATGTACACTTACTTAAACTGTCATTATAATATGTTATAAATAGATGTTTGTGTATTCGACTATTCAATCAGCTCAATATGGAAATCCAGTCAAAGCACCATGGCCATTATGTAGATGGGTGGGTTTCTATTTATTTGTTTATTTATTTGCATTTCATAAACAATTGAGCTGTGACCTAAAATAAAAATGCCAGGTGTTTTTATTTATTTATTTATTTTTTATCAGATCGTGTTCTGTGCTAAATCCTATTTTATCTCACAAGGTTCATCTACAACATTTGTATTTTTTTTGTTGTTGCTTTGAATATACAATGCAATGAATTATTAACTAATTATGACTCATGCTGCTCACAGAACACGGAGGCACTTTGAAGTGCATTTTGTAGTAATGGTACGGGAACTTTAAAACTATTCCATTAGCTGAAATCACTTCAACTTTTATGGCATCAGCGCTTGACGAGTCTCTGAACAATTGCACCTTTGCTTCTTAGGATAGAGTTTATCTCAAGAACTATTTGTTACATATGACAAGGTAAAAAAAAAAAAAAGTAGCGAGTGAGAGAGGGGAACAATACGGTTGTCTTTCTTTTTGTACACAGTGTAGTTTAACCAAAACTGCAGGACAGTTATGTACTTGTGACAATTTGCACTTTGTACAAGTTGCTCACATCAAAACATCAAAGTACACATCAAAAATCTTGCATGAGTTTGTCATCCATTCAAATACAAACAAACTGTGGCATACACAAGCGGATAATGTTAACAATGTAACACTGATTATTTCAATTATTTGTGTTATCTGAAAGTGTTTGAGTCATGACTAAATGTCTGTTCACATGCAGGACCTCAAGGACCACAAGACATCTAGAGATTTCTCCAGCAACTTAAACCACTGGCAGGTGAATCTATATTAAAATGTAATATTGTTATTCCATGATTTATGAGCCTCAATTATTTTTACTTTATAAACATGGGGGTGGTTAATCTCCTGCACACTGACTACAAGATTATATAACTTGCTCTTTCATAAGCACCTCTTATACTGTATATCAAACAGTATAATTATTCTATCCTGTTAATAACAGCTAGTATCTGGCAAGTGCTTGTTCACTTTCATAATCACCTTATAAGCCCACTGCAGAGCAAACAGTAATAATACAGCAATATTTAAGAATGATTACAAATGATTTTAAAATTAGTTTTTTTTTTTTTTTTAATGAAGCAATATTTGCAAACAGAAAGAGAATATTTTGCGCACCATTAAATGGCAAAATATGATGTCAGAATATTATGTTCTTAACTCTAATAGTCTAGGTTGCAATGGATTGATGGGCATCTAGTGTCTGTCCAGTGTTATCCTTATTCTCTCAGTCCCAGCAAGTTTCATTGGGCTTTGTTCTTTTCCTCCGACCTCAGTTCTGTCGTACTGTCACCATATTAAAGTCTGTGCGAAGTTTTGAAATTTCACCCTGTGTCAATTTAGGAGCATCAGGACTCTCAGTTGACTGAGTAGGTGAGTTAAATAGCACTAGATGTGTCAGCGTCATGATCTTGTCACAGGTAAAGTTCAGGACAGATGAATTCTTTTGGGATAATTTAATAAGTTTTATGTCTTGATAATTCAAGAAAGAGAATAAGAAAAATGTTGGTGAGGGAACAACTGTTTTAACCTGTTTTAAGTGATAACCTTGACTAACTTTTTAGTCATTTTGCAGCCATTCCACAAACATTAATTAATACAACAGTACATTAATAAAACGTACGATATGTTCTTTAATAAATAAAGATGTAATATAATAATTGGCCATTTTTGTTGTATAGGAAGACTACCACATCTAAGGACATGCTGTTATAGGAAATTATTTCGCTCCAGAATAATAACAATACCTCCGCGAGTTCCGAGCCGAAGGATGCATGTAAATGTACGCCTTGTAAACTAGGTACTAAATACATGTAACACATAGCTCCGTCAGCAAAAAACATGCCTAAATTGCAGACTACAGCAATACCAACTAGAGTAAAGTGCAAAGAATCATCGATCAAAAAATGATGTTGGCAGAGAGAGGGATGAATATGAAGGGGGAGTTCGAGAAACCCAGCCAAAGAGCTTGAGAGGCTACTGTATGCTGTACTCAGCACAAAAAGCCTGGGCACCATATTGAAAGCTAATAGTAGGTAGAGGATGGGTAGACAAACTGTCTGACTTAGTAGATTATGCATGAACACAGGGATGCCAGGGTTGTGGTTTTACACCAAAATGGTTAGTGTTGTTTTAAAGCAAATGATTGAAATTAAATCAACTTAAGTTTTTATACGCATCGGCAATGGCAAAGAAAATGGAAGTGACAGAAAAAGTAGCTATGATGTACATTATGATCGACCATTTCCGTTTAACATTTAATCACAAATATCAAGAAGAGAAAAGAGGTTCCCTGCGATGGATTAACACCCTGTCCAGGGTGTACCCTGCCTTGTGCCCGAAGCTTCCTGGGATAGGCTCCAGGCCCCCCGCGACCCTGAATACAGGATAAAGCGATATAGAAGATGAATGAATGAATGAAAAGAGGTTCCTGTACCAGGTGATGATAAAAAGGTGTAATGCACATAATGGAAATTAGTAATGCATCCACTGATTAAAAAAAAAAAACTAATTTCAATGCCCAAACAAGACTTTATGAGATGCAGTCGGGATGCAAATTTTGCTGACACTTGGCAACCCAGTACAAATAACACTTTGAAGTAGCTGAGCAAAGTTCTTCGAACAATTCTTCCCCATACCTGCAGCCAGAAAAATTATCTGATAAATGATCCTGAGAAACCTGGGTTTGACACAGTTTAAAACACCCTGGATGGTGTGCACAGGCATCTATACATATAATAAAACTGTAAAGTTGGCGTGTTTTTGGCCGCGATTGAGGTAACATATAGGCTTTTTTATCGCAATTGGCCCAGGGGAAGAAAAGGGATGAAGATTTTAATTTATATCATGAACAAATCAGCATTGAAAAAAATCATTGGTTCATCTCAGAATTCAACAGATTTATGTTAAACATCTTGAATTATAGGTGAAAGTCTACATTTCAATTACTTTTTGTTTGTTTCATTTGATTGCTTTGTTTCCAAACCACTATAGTGGTGTTTAGAGCCAAATATATGAAAACTGTGTCATTATCCAAATAATTATTGACCTGACTGTATATCGTGTAGTCATATTATGCACCAGTAAGTTTTTTGTAAGGTAGGATAAAATCCGAGAACACGAGGGAGACTCTAGAAATGAAAGGCAGCAGAACGTATCGCTCTATACACTTAAGATTCAACCAGCTACTGCTACTCTCCCAGGAGTCACATCATCAATAAACTCCATTGATCCAGTCATGCCTATGCCATAACACTGCCTCCAGCATGTTTGATGATGATATGGTATGTTTAGGAACATGAGCAATTCTATCCTGGTACAAGTTAATCATGTATCACAGCAGATCTGACTTTTGACAAATATGACAATTGTGTCACTCTTCAAATAATTATTGACCTGACACTCAATAATCACATAGTCAAATCATGTACCATTATGTTTTTTTGGGAGACCCTAGAAATGAAAGGCAGCAGAATAACCTATTGCATAACTGCACAATTTTCTCTAAAAATATTACATTTTATTTAAAAAAAAAAAAATATATATATATATATATTCAAGGTTAGACAAGATGTCACTATCAGAGCTCTGCCAGGAAGGGCAAGTCCCATAAACTTCATCTAGAGGAGATGGCCAGACAGAATGTACTGTTTTACCGCCCCTCAGGATGCATCATGAGCTCTTTGGCTTCCCTTAAGAGAATTAAAGCTGAGACTTCGATCATTATCTCCAAGGATGCGATCAGATAATGCTGACACAGCTGAATTTCCCAGTCTTGATCACTGTAATACGAAGAAGAAGAAGAAAAAAAATGTATGGCCTTATTCTGGCTCTACGACAACTGCCAGTCTTTTTTTTAATTATATATATACAGTATAGTACAGGTCAGACCTGTATGTATAATGCTTCTGAGAATTAGGTAGTAAATAATTTATAGGTAAATGCTAGAAGTAAATTGTGTTATAAAGGTTCCTAGTAATTCACTCTAGCTATAGGTAAACATTTTATTTCTGTAAATTTTATATATATATTATATACATATATATATTTTTTAAAATTATTTTTTTATTTTTTTATTTATTTTTTTCCCCCCAAAGAAAAATCCATTTTCATGCAATTCACAAACTATTTTGTCCATTTCACAAACAATTAAAGTTAGCCGAATGGTACTGAGGAAGACACCATCAAGCCAATCCATTTTGTGGGAGACGCGCCAGGAAGCACGGGGTGAAATCTCATCAGATTATCTTGAAACATTGACAAATAGAATGTCTGCCAGGCTGTAATTGCTGTAAAAGGTGATTTATTTTCTTTTTTTGATGAAGGCAAAGTTTGAAGAGCACATTTATCATTTCCATCAAAATTATAATTTCTAACTCTGACAATGTTAGCGTGTCTTGTTCTTTTGCTATATACATATATATATATATTGTTGGTCTTTCGGCTGCTCCCAGCAAGGGGTAGCCACAGTGGACACTTGGTCCGCACAACAACGGATGCCCTTCCTGACGCAACCCTCCCATTCTATCCGGGCTTGCGACTGGCACTGCATCCAGTGGCTGGGGGGTTTGGGCACTGGCTGGGAATCGAACCCGGGCCTTCCGCATGGCAGGCGAAACACCTACCACTGAGCCACCAGTGCCCTTGCTATATATATATTCCAAAATCCACACATTCTCAATTACACTTTACTATTTTACTTGAGATCAAATGAACAGAGCAGCCAGATGACCACATGAGACGTGTCCCAAATAGTTGGCCTCAATCAGACATTATTACATTATTTCCTGTAGTGACACTGGGAATATTTCACACAAATTAATTTGATTTAGAAAGAAAAAAAAAACAGTACAAACATCGCTTTGAGATTAGAAATACTTTTTATATCTGTGTGTAGGAGTAAACTTTGAACATTTTAAGAATTTAAATGCACTCTAAGACCTACTGTAAGGTGGTAACTGATGGTTTTAAGACCTGATTTAGAAACAATTATTAGTACAAAGCTAAACACATTAAACTCCGTCCACTGTTGATAATATGAGTTTTAATGGTTTGTTCTGCACTTCTGGCTGTTATATGTAGTGCACTAGATATGGCCATGAACTGCTACATCACGCCTTTTCTTTCACATCTGCATCCTTCGTCTCATTACTGGCTTTCCCAACATTTGGACAATGGCTTCTTGGAACTCTCCCAAGCACTTAGAGGTGTTTACTCTGGTCCTCCTCATGCACAAACGGCCACATGACCTTCAGTGGTTGCATCTGAATATCGCAGAGGAATTAAAACAGCTATACAAGATGATTTTATATCTCCACCGTGTTATGGTGGTATGTTGGTATAAAAGGCTGTGTTATAGTATGTAGAATTAAAAATTAGATTATACTGTGTGTTCATTACCAAGTCACTGTGATTGAGTTACCACGGAAACGATAATGTATTGGACGTAAGTAAGTGCATTAATAAAAACCTATGATTTAAATTACAGCCAGAACTGCTGTTAGAATAGTAGAGTGCTGATCGTGCAATCCCAATTAAATGTAAGTGAATCACGTTCATACCGAACAGTTGGTTTATTTTGTTGCACTCCATAAAAGGCAAAGCTAAAAAATTATAATACGATGACTAAATGGTGCTAAAACTTAGAGTAAACTTAGAGCAACTTTCTTTTCACCCAAAATGATTCACTTTTGACTTAGACATAATACGACATATTGTTGTAATGTTATTGGTCATTTATAAGTAATTGTCACTAAACTCTTGCATGTAATAAAAATCGATGCCGTATGCAGGGAAACCGGCACATAACTGATCACAGATTAAACAATCCAAAGCCAATCAATCAGAGTTCACATTACTGTTAGACTCCTTACGCATACATTTACACAATTTTTAGAGCTCTTATAGAGTGCACACATTTTTTTTTGGTATTTCATAAAAAACATATTTCTTATAGAAACACTCCTTTAAACAATTAATGAATAAATAAATTGCCATCCAGAAAAACTGAGGCCTAATATTTGTATTTCGGTAGCTGGTATTTGTAATGTGAATGAGAAGGGTGGAGTTGGTGTTGTTCCTCGTGCTGTTCCACTACATTAACCGTCCCTAGGGAGCAACGAGGAGAGGAAACGAGGTTCGTTGGGGATACTCATGATCATTTGTCTATTATCATTTTCCATCACATTGCAGACTCATAAACTAGGCATCACGTCCATGCTAAAATCTTCAATTGGCATAAATTTTTAGCTTAGCACCATCAAAAACAGTTAACACGTAAAGATAGGTTGAACAAAGACCGTATGAGTGCCTGTTTCACCTCGACTCACACGAGACTTCCATTCAATCAGCTAGCATCAATCCCGCTGCAGAGATTTAGGTACAGCTCCCAAACAACAGGGAATACACTCTCTCTCTGTCTCTCTTTCTCTCTCTCTGTCTCACACACACATGATTCTCAAGGTTAGGCTCTCTCTCTCTCTCTCTCTCTCTCTCACGCACACACACACGCACGCAGCTTTTTCCCGAAGCCTTACCATCAAGTCCGAAGCACGATGTGATTTTTTGGGCGTAGTTGCACAAGCCGTCGTAAGCAGGTTGCTGCACTGCACTCCTTTCACCCATCTCTGCCGAGACACAGACACAGAGAGCGCTCGCTCCCTCTCACACTCTCGCAGGACGGCCTTGGCAGGACATTCCGAGCATCCGTACTCATCAATAATTCAGCCACACACACACATGCAGGCAGGCTCAGAGATATGCAACACACTCGGAAAAGTGCTGAGATGGAGCGTCCTTGCTGCGTGTGTTCTAGTGGCAGAAAGGTACAGGTAGTGAGGAGCAGGCTGATGCAAAGGAAGGGCGGGGCTTTTATAGGAAGAACACTGCTAATGCTAGGCTATTGACCCACATCCATACACATAAAAACGGAGCATTTTTAAAACCCCATTATGTCAGACATAATGACTTGAAAGACAAATATTTGGATGTGTTATTTTATCATCTCCCACTTAAAGAAAAAAATTTACAATTGAATTTAAATGCCATTTTTATTACTTTGTTGCAAATCCTTGGTAGTAATGACTGCCTGAGGTCTGGAACTCATAGACGTCACTAGAATGTTATTATCGTTTCGCATGGTTAGAGCTGTTGTCCCACACCTCCAGTGTTAGTGTGTGTGGAGTGTGCATGTTATCATGTGATTGCTTGGTCCCCCAGGATTCCCAGGTACCCTTTTCCTCAGGAAGGATGGATGGAGGTTCTGCAAAGTCTTATTTCCTGATTGTTCTATTGGGCATTTTGCTTTCAGCAAGTCACTTCAGTTTGATTCAGATGAGTTGACTGACTTGGCCACTGCAAAACGTTCCACATTTATCCCTTAAAGAACGTCTTGGGTTGCTTTTAACACCGTGCTTTGGGGTATTGATGGAGAAGCACCATCGAGTGAGTTTTGAAACATCTGGCTGATTCTGAGCAAACAGTACAACCCTATACAGTTCAGAATTCATCATGCACTAGTCTGGTCGTTCTATGTTTGTGGCTAACCAACCAATCTTGTGGTAAACCCTCAGTATTTACTCTGGTGAGGTTTTCTTTCGATTGTTGACTTTTGTTTACAGTACACTTGTTATGGCTAGCTCCTGAAGGTTGTTCTTGATTTGGCCAATCATCAGGGTGAACGGATTTTTGTTTTTCAATCACTGTATTATAATGTATTTTGTTTTTCAGGCCTTTTGGTGTTCCTTAGCTTACCAGTATGCTCTTTCTTTATAAGAGGTATGAAATAGTATCAAATTTGGTTGAATCCAGTTTTTCTAATGTTGTTTTTTTTTTTTTTTTTTTTACTTTTAATGAAGGTATATGTCACTGCCTGTAACAGCTCTTTGGACATTATCATTATTTAACTTTTATTACACTGTAATAAACAGTGTAAAAACATCAGATGAAAATATGACGACATCTGAGATTTTTTAATGTGACCACAGGTACAAGACTTCCCTTAAAGCCATCAATTCAGGGAAGGCAGACAATAGCATGTCCTTGCATGACAGCAAGTTTAGTGTAACTGGTAAAATTGCAATTGGTTGCTGTCAGAAACCTATTACATTTTGGCATACAATGGAATTAAATGATTTTGACTACAAGGAGCGTTCAAGTCAAACTGGGATTTGTGATGAAATTTGTTGAATATTTAGCGAGTGGAACATCTCATCATTGAAAAGTGAAGGATAACTTGTTTCCAACTTGCAGTGAAGACCCATCTGTCTGTGGGAACTGTACTCACAATCACCTGTGATCACACCTCTTCTGTGCTGTCCTGACCTCGCTCCAAGCCATTTTCATATGTTTGAGAAATTAAAGGAGTTCCAGAGTTTCAGACATGAAGAAGGGCAGTCTAGCTCCGGTGTATTGAGAAATCTTTATACCTTGATGGTCTCCAAGCACTAGTGAAACACTGGTATAAGTGTATTAGTGTAGCAGGGGATTATCTAGAGAAATTAAGGGAGCTTTTACTCCCATAACTGTGCTCTGATATTCTTCGCAATGAAGACCTGGTTTAACTTGAACACCCCAAATAAGGCAAAAAAAAAAAAGAAAAAAAAAAAAAAAAGGTTCTAAAGAACTAGGCCATGTGGGATGGTTTACTTTTATTATTATTAAAATATTTTTGCTTGTTTGTTGATGTTTAGCACCGACCAACACAGCCTAAATGCTCTTCTCAGATTGACAATTCCACTAGCGTTCGATCCCGCATTTAAATCTATAAAACTAGCATACATTATTTATTTTTTCCTGGTTTTTGAGATGAAGTATGTCTCTGCCTGTCTCAGGTGGCCCACAAAAAAACACTTAGCAGACTGCATAGAAAAACAGTATTGAACAATATTAATTATATGCTGTATTATATGTGATTGTTTAAATCCACACTTTTTTTTCTCTTACGTGATGCAATGTTTACTTGACTGTAAGGTTTGAGATGGGTAACAGAGATGAATTACACATGGTGGAGAAATTCCATTCTTGTTCGTTACGCTTTTTGTGTACACTGTGGAAAGACTTCATAAGAAAATAAAAGTACCAGTCATTCCAGTAAGAACATAGCCTTTGAACTTCCTGTGGAATTGATTAGCAGATTAAGGGCTCAGGAAATAACAGGCATTGTTCATTTGCATGCCATTTACATCCACTGTCTCCAGTCATCTGCTTGATGGTTATCCATTATTTCCATCAAAGACCTCAGTTCCAGTGGTCCAGCAGACAAGCTGGACCCTTTGCAATGGTTGCAGATAAAACACAAGTGGTGAAAGTACCATTTACTGTAAGTGGCTGCATCACATCAGCATCATTTTAAAACCTGCTTGATCATCAGTTTTCATCATTAAAGCTTGGCCTCTGAATTAGGCATGTAATCTCTTTGGAAGCCCATTTCCAGCAGGCAGAGTAACCTGTCTTCACTTATTTGAAAAGGGAACATCAGTCGACAAAAGCTGAGGGCAGTTCCCCTACCTTTTTATTTTTCCAATCAACAACTTTGACAGTTTTCTCAAACATTAGGATGTCACAAGGGCAAGTGCTCCTCATTTCTGTGTGGAGAAACACCTAGGGTTGACCTAGTCTCACTGAGCTAGTCTGCACAATGGCATGGTGGGTGCCCTGTTGGGACCGGTCATAGGGCACTACACCCATGGGAAGGGGTTCCTAGAAACACAGTTACATATCCAGAGTAATTCAAAAAGAATGAACCGATTTCACTACTCTTGGTTTTTGTGTTTCTTCCTGTCTGGGCTGCGACTTTAAACTTAGTATTTCTGCTTTTGCTCCTCCTGCTGTGACTGAGCTGTTTATGACTGAGTGAAGAGCGCCCCCTGGTGCTGGGGCTCATGGTGAACACATACACACACACCACTACGCAATATTTTATTAAGGAAAATTAATACAAAACTCCAGCCAAGTCACAGGTATTCTACTAACAATCAACTTTTATTTGCTGTCAGTGTGACCACCACCTGCAGCATGGGCAACATCAATGCGATAAGAGAATTCCTCCGAGGTGCGTATCAGCATATCACGATCCACTGAATTGATCGCTGTTGTTATTCAATGTTTAAGGTGGCAGCCATTCAAAAAATTGAATTTTTTTTTTACTTTTTCAAATGGACACTGACTCATTCCATAATGATGCTTGAGAACTGAAGCAATTAGTCATGAAATCGGTTCATTCTTTTTGAATTACCCTGTATAACAAGTGTTAATTGTTTCCCACACTGTGGTCCAGCAGATAGAATATGAATCATGTGTACACAAGTCTTTAAATTATTCTGTTGCCTACAGAATGTTTTTTGCCCTCCAGATAATATAATGGACTTTACTGGCTTATGCATGGCTTGTTCAGGTAAACAATAAATTAGTTTAAAGAATAAAATAAATACAGGTAGTCCCAGACGTTTTTTTCCCCGCAGTTCTACTTCCGGTTCAATCACAGAAGTAGCTCACATGTATTGTACAAAAAGTAGATATTGCAGTGCACGAGATAGCAATATCTACAATTATATACAATATTTTCAGTGGGTAAATGAATGTATAAAATGTCTAAAGTCCGGTATATTGTGTGCGCACGCGTGTGGGGGTGAAGCTGTCCTGATGGTGAATAATCCTAATTTCACAAAATCCTCCACAAAACATAGTTCACAGTCCAATACAGTGGAAAACAGCTCTGAGCCAAAATGGTGTCCAGGATTCTCCTCGCGATTTAAAGGCACAGAGATAACACCGTTACATTTGACATGTGAGATTAATATCCTTTGGCACAATTACAGTTTTTGGGAAAGGGGACAGATTTAGTCAAGTGAATTGGTACACTGTACATTGTATATTCGTGTCAAAGGCGTATAAGACTCACTTTGTCGGACATGAGAACAAATTGGACTTACGAACGCGCTCCTGGGAACAGAACTCGTATGTAATTTAGGGCCTACCTGTATTTTAAAAATGGAAATAGGCAAAACTCCGCTCATACAAACAGACTCCAAAATAACCATTTTTAAATAATGCAAAATGCAGACCACTTGGAGAAAATGAAGATTTTAATCAGGACGGAAAGTATATAAGAAAGCAATTTTTTCTTATACAAAACAGAGGTGCAACAAGATGTGTTTGATGCTGACTCACAATGTTCAGCGTATATAGTCTGAGGGTCATTGAGGGCTGTAAGAGTGCAACTCCCTTCCAACACACAGTAATCCATACTCTAATGGACTTAGATGGAGCATGCGACGCAATCATCTAAACAACAGCTCATTGGCAGTGACTTTTGACTTTGACTTTTGTGCGTCAAACTGATGCAAATGTTGTGAGCTTCATTTCGACAAAAGCTGCCACCAAATCAGTCAAGCAGAACAGTGACTGGTCTGAGTGAATGAAACCCAGGGAAAGCATGTAGTACATTGATAGAATCGAGGTTGGTGGCTTTCTACTTTGACTACTCACAAAACATCACCAGTAAAAATAATAATAATAAAAAAAACAACACACTGTTAAGTGTATACCTCAAGAGGGCATAAATGCCGTCCTCCGCTACACCCAAGTAAGGCATTTGTCACATCTAGGCATGTGTTAATAATGAGTTATGAGATTCCATTATATATATTTAACTCCAAGAAACATTTCTGGGTCACATTTTGTTCACCAAACAGAAAAGAAAAAAAAAACTTTCTATTTGGCAGGCTGCACAACGAGAGCAGTCTAAGGTTCAGTATTTTGGTCTAACTTGAAATATCTCTCTCTCTCTCTCATTTTTTTCCTCCTCAAATCTTTACTATAAATATATTAAGCCTAGTGTTCTGTATGCTGGTTAAACAGGTCTTAAAGCAGCAAGTTACTCAGGACAAAATGAAGAACTTGTGAAAGTCTTGCAGTAATTGAATCCGAGTCAAAGTCAATCAAGAGGTGCCTAGTGATCTCCACTTTTCCAAACCTGGAGGATATGCAACTTCTTTTCATCTTCATTTTAATGCACTAATGCATGAATTGGCAACTGAAAGGGTAATAAATGAATGAATGAATGAGTGAATCAATCAATCGAAAATGATGGAAAACAAAGACGGGATACTTTTCTTTCCTCCCAAAAACAGTTCACATGCATTTCACATCACTGTACACATATATACAGGATAAAGAGAAAAATGAGTGAAGTTTTATGGTATAAAATGTGCAAGATCAAGAAATAAGGATCTTTACAACAAACAAGTCACTTGTACATCACAGGACCCTTTGGTAGTAAAAGAAAGAAAATAATAAAATAACCTTGTACAAGTGAAAGTATTTTAAAATATATATATTAAAAAAGGTCAATTTGTAGGACAATGCTGTCTGTCTATTGTCAATGTGCAATTTAATCATACTGAAAGTTTGTTTGAGTGGATCAACTTGCAGCGGGTTATTCTCCAGGTTTTTTTAAATGGGAATAAAACCCAAAGCAACAGGAGTTATATAGGCATGTGCTGGTAATCATTTCACAATATCTGCCTTTTATTGGTTTTATAGTCTCTGCATACTTACAGTACTCCGAGTTCTTTTTCGAGGATTGACCTTCTACTACACATTAGAACATCTAATACAGTGTAAATTCCAATGTGACAGCAGCAGGCACTAAGACAGAGACCTGGGATGTTTGGATATTCGCCTCCTTGCTGTGGTAAATGAGGAATACAATTCGTCAAAGCATGCTGTTACTCAGCAGCAGTTATTTCCCTATAACCGCACACCCCTGGTTGCGTTGTAATGCTTACAAATTTCAGAACTGATTATCGACACATGCCTGGGTTTTCTCTACCTTCCCAGACAGTCCGCTTTAGAACATTTCACAGGAAAACTGACAAATTCAGCACCGTAAACCACTCTTTATGCATTTCACAGGAAAAATTAAAAAGTCTAGTGGATAACACTATTGCTGGTGTACGCTTGAATATAGCTGATGAGGGAAAGAAAAAAAAAAATACGCCAGATGTTCTGTCATAATACTGAAATCATAAAAGGAGAAAAACTCTTAAATTCTCCAAAATTTATAAAGCAGGTCATTACCCGCAATAAATAACTAAGACATGTAAGAGTGATGAGAACAGCGAAATCCTAGTGAAGTACAAGGCACACACGTACGCATGACATAAATTAATATACACATGTAAGGCAACGAAGAAGCTAAACTCATAAAAACGAACGGTTTCCAAAGACTTTTCATGGATGTGACGCAGAGTTCTCCGAGGACACTCTAGTGAAACCCGATTTCTGATGTGCAAACGTGCGCAGTCCAATTTAAACATTCAGAGTCCGCATTACATCTTTTTACAGATTAGAGAGGGATCAGGACTGAGAAAGTGAGTAGTATTAAAGCAGGTCCGTCTGCGTTTTTTTTTTTCTTTTCATTTTTGTTTTTATGTAGCACAGTTGGATTTTTCTGCTCCTGAGATATGACAATACGTATTAACATTGCAGATCATGGTTTAGGTTGCATATGCTTTATGGATACAATAATCCATTCATTTGGTATGTTTTCCACCTAAGAACATAATATAAGCACAGTATATGTTACTGTAACAACAGCTTATTAAAACCAAGTTTTCTACATAAATTTGTTTTCAGACAAAAGGTCAGATTTTTTTTTTTAAGTAGTATCCCTAACTAACAATTCAATTTGGTCATTATGTATATCTTTAACTCTTACAGAATTAATATCCGTTTTCGAGAAGAATAAATAAGTGTTTATGTCCGAGGTAAAACATGCTGCAGGTTAAAAAAAAAAAACACCCTGGAAGTCAGCAGGTTCATGTGCAAAGCCAGAGACACATTAAAAAAAATTAAGAAATACCCAAAGAAACACTAAAAGGCAAATTTAAAAATACCACATAAAATGGCAAAATGAACAAAGAGGAAAAAGTGATCATTTGGATGAATGAAAAACAGGCTAAAGCACGAGGTTATGCATCATGAGTGCTACTACAACCACCTGTCTCCATCACACCTGGGCAAGTTTGACCTGTGGGCATTTTTTCCTCCATCCTGATCTCTCCTGCATGTTCTCAGATAGATAAGCTTAGACCCTCAGGACCTTCAGAGGCAGGAGCTGGAGCTGAAGAATGAATGGTGGTTCAGTTGGTGGTTCCTATGCCAGCTGCCCACTCCGAGTCTCTGTGCCTGACTGATGATGCTCGCGTCCAGGGCACAGCGAGCAGGATCTCAGGGGGATGAAGACGCAGAAGCGTGAAACTTGACAAACGCGATGGCTGCCAGCTCTTTGCAGAACTCCTCCAGGACGATGACTCCCTCCAGCAACGTCACGTGATCAATACTGAAAAGGAAAAAAAATTTTATAAAAAAAAGCACATCAGGAATCAGGCATGTACCAGAAACGTATAGACAACCTATACTACCTTGATCCCTCTGGTTCCATCCCGAGTAGCCTCTTTCTCACTAGCAGCAGTTTGGGATTGAAATCAGGAATACGGTGGATCCTCAACATCAAGTCTCCCACCACCTGAAACAAACGCAAAAAAGAAATTAAATACTACAAAAAAGCGAGTCCGTCTAGCACCATGTGCAAATGCAAAAATTACACAAACAGAAAGAAAACTTTGCGAAGCAATACCCTGACAATGACTGAGAAGAGGGATCTACAGCCAGGGGCCAGATTGATGTAGGGGTCCAGCAAGTACTCGTGCAGGTGAGGATGGGGCAGCAAAGACAGCTTCGATAACACTGATGTGACCTGCAAGTTGACATCATACGGCTAGAAAAAAAAAAAAGAGAAAGAAATCAGCTTAGAAACAGTTACAGGAGA
The DNA here is from genome assembly GCA_030014345.1 of Clarias buthupogon. Classification (NCBI taxonomy): domain Eukaryota; kingdom Metazoa; phylum Chordata; class Actinopteri; order Siluriformes; family Clariidae; genus Clarias; species Clarias buthupogon. Next base: position 30,814,138 of record JAQMYK010000038.1, on the reverse strand, counting down.
AAAAAAAAATTTCGATCTTGATTTTGTTACTGTGATCATCAGGGACTGACATGTGGTGCTCGTGACCAAAGACAGACACTAGCATGGTGAGACGTTTTTGGGACGAAATATTGTAATATACACACAGTACTGTGCAAAAGTCTTAGGCACCATATTATATGCTGTACAAATTCTGTTATATATGTTTATCATGTCTGCATAATTATGTACAAAATCATTCAGTATTTTCATATATAACTTAAATAAATAACATTAAAAGAGAATATATGCATGGCTGTAAAGAAAAAAAATATAGTATAAGACAGACCAGTTTTCAGATGGAATTCTGGAGAATACGAGTTCTTCTGGTAAATTTGCGTAAAAATAGAAAGGAGCGAGTGTGACAAATTCCAGGAGCGTACATTAGGTTTTTTGTTTCCATTTGAAAACTGGTCGGTCTTGTACTATTTTTTAAATTTCTTTACAGCCATGCATATATCCTCCTGTAATGTTATTTATTTATTAATTGTTAAGTTATACATGGAAATACTGAATGACTTTGTACATAATTATGCAGACATGATAAACATATATAACAAAATTGATAAAGCATATAATATGGTGCCTAAGACTTTTGCACAGTACTGTACATCAAGACTATGATGAGTGAATCTACTTTCTAACCGTACGGTATTAACAAATATGCAGTGTATGTGAGGAAAACTGATCGATCATGGAAATTTGGGCAGATCGTACTGCAGTCATCTTCTATACTGTGACCTTAAAAGATCAGGTTTGATGTAAAATAATGGACATCACCATAAGACTCATGAAGTAATTTACTAACACTACAGACAAAATAAACTGTAAAGTAAAATAAACTCATCCCTGTAAAGAACACAAAGGTATTTCCCTACCTGGTCTAGGATTCGTCCCATTCTGTCAAACAGCACTTTAAGGAAGTGTCCCTCGAAGAAGGGGATGTCCAGGTTACACTTCTCTATAGGCTTAGGGCTGCTGCGCCAGTCCCACCTCTGGCAGATGCCGCAATAGTCTCGGAACTGCATGCACACACACACACACACACACACACACACACTCTGTTCTGTTTAAAATGTACCTATTCATTTACCATCACATTTCATTTGTTTGATCATTTTGTCTTACAAATCTTGTTTGTTTTCTCAAAAATTATTCTAATTATATTTATCATTACTCAGTGAGAGTGCAATGGCGTTTTAAATCAGATTCAATTACAGGTATTTGCAGAGACTTATTTGTATGGATGAAGTGTGTGAGAATTGAGTGAATTGCAACCTGAGCAGAGGAGGTTTCTCACTCACCTGTCTGTGTGCATCTCTCAGATAAGTGTCGTAGCCAGTACCTTCCACTTGATAAGACGATTTAGCTTCGTCAGGAACCAAGCACAGGAAACTGCGCAAAAGCCACACGGACAAGGATGGGGTTTTGAAATATTACATCACAATATGTATTTATCACATTTTTCATGTTTGATGCACCTCTTTCATTTTATCATCATTTTAAAGCTGACTGAATTCTTGATTCTGCCATGTTTATATACTGCCTGACCAAAAAACAAACAAACAAAAAAGGTCAACATTTCAAAGGGTCAAAGGCTGCATCAAGCAAAGAAAACAACTAAGGAAACTTGAAGTTTCTGAAACTGGGTTAAGAACCATTCAACACTATGAATTCAGGAACGGTGAAAAAGTTGCAGTAAAAAAAAAAAAGAGCTATGTTTAATACTGAAAATAAAAGTATTTTCACACACACAATGTGATAACTAATCAGAAAAAAAGGCTTCAATTTGCTAGAGAGCATAAAGATTAGACTTTGGAGCAACATAAAAGATAATGTGAATAAAAACTGTTTGTTGACAACATTTCTGTAAGGGGATGTTTATTTAGTTGATAATGGAATGAGTCTGTGGGATTAGTAATTTTATCATATTTAAAAATGACCATTGTGGAAAAAGTCAAGATCATAGCCTTATTTGAATTTCATTATGGCAACAGAAGTGCAGTTAAAATCTATAGTATTTACTCCACCCATTCATGACACAGTTTCATTATCGATTACAGACCTGTTAACGATTTTGTGGACTTCCGTTTTCCCATCAGGCTTTGCGTGTTCTGTGCTGGCTGGTGGCGAGCTGCTCAGCCAATCGGGGCTGGACAGTCTGGTATCTGGAGACAGGTCCGAGAACAGCGGGTCCTCTTCCAAATCACTACACAGAGAACAAACATGAGTGCAAACCTTGTGATACCCTCATCTCAAAGTAAAGAAACCTACGCACTTCATTTCTTATATTACACAAAAAAGTGAGGGAAAAAATATCAGATTCTTGCAGATTTTACATCCATCTTAAGGAGGAAGGGCCAACTTATACACTTTAATATCAATATACTGGGTTTTCCAATGTCTAATTCAATACTGTCAGAAATGCTGTGTTGTATATATTTTTTGTTAAACTAAAAAATTTGTCCTCACGTAACGATCAACAGCTTGGGTATCGTAATAAAAAATAAAAAATAAAAAAAAACAAACGATACTCAACCCTCCCACGGGTGTAACTACGACTCCAGCCAGACTTTTTAACCGGACCTATAACTGCTGTATATGGAACAGTGTCTCTTACACAGCGTCGTGAGGCTGCCCGTTCTCCATGTGCTCGCGTTCCTCTCGCTCGTCTTGCACCTTGTTCTCGATATAGTTGCGCTCGTCGATGTTGCGCAGCACCAGGTTGTGGAGCACGTGCTGGCACGGCTTCTGCAGCAACTGCTCGAACAGCCTCAGAGTCATGATGCTGATCTGCACAGAGAACAGAAGTGTCAGCGTAGTTTATATCATTCAGTCTACCTCAAACATGATGAGTATTAACTCTCAATAACAATTTTCTATGGGTGTCGTCCATATAATTATAAGGCAGGGAAAAATAGGTGTACGACTGCGTGTGTACCTCGTCTGAGAGGTGGTCGCAGTGCCCGATCAGTCTGTTCCTCAGGGGATTCTGAGTAATGCTGGCCAGCGTCTCAGGACCCATTTCTTCTCCCAGCAGGAAGTAGACCATCTCCTGCAGCAAGGCCTCCGATGTGACCTGCCTGACGATCCTATTCAACAGTGCCGTGGAGGTCAGGATGCCGACCTCTGACCTACAAACACGTTTTAGTATTGTGACCAAAGAAACAAAAAAATAAAACTGCAGAATATTTGTTTCATATGACCTAAAAATCGTGCACTTTTATTAATTTACAATGTTTTTTTCATGTTCTTCATGTGAATACAAAAAAAAAGCACATATAACAATTGTCATCCTTATTAATTATGGTTATAGAAACATTCTAAACTACACACATCATATATACTGTACAGTAGAGGCAACAATCCCAGTAAAAATGCACATAGTAAGTCAGCAAAAAGTGAACAAACAGCTATGCGAGTACCCCAGGAGTAGACTGGGAGCATGCAGTGTCCCCATTAGGAGACTTTTAGTTGCGTCACTCTGTAGGCTACTTACGTTTGCATGAGCTGTGGCTCCATCACAGGCCCGAAGAAGCGTTCCCTCACGGCTCGAGCTAAAGCTGTTGCTGCGCTCTACAGATCAACACGCATAGAAGTGTGTAAACAAATAAACAACAATACACATACTGCATTTCGGGTTCTACTTCAAGTTTACCCTTGCTGTTAGTTCCCTTAGTGATTACCTTCTGGGCCTCTTTGATCAGCTGATCGCAGTAGTCCAGCCAGGAGAGGAAGGAAATGAGCGCCCGCTTCCCTGCAAAAGCAGCAGCGTCTTCCTTCAAGTTGTACACGTCCAGCCTGACAAAAATAAATTTAAGTTAAATAAATTTGTGGATAAATAATAATTTTTTAAAAAGTATACACAGTAAATAACGACAGTTTGTTTACAGTTCATAAACTATGTTGGCCAAGAAGTGCAAAACAAAATAAATTTGAAAACAAAATAAAATGTCATTCACAAACTATTCCTACTATTCCGGTTTGACTGAATTGTCGTTGTGTTTAGTCATTTGGTATTTTGTACCTGGATATTTTGTTTGTTTTTGGTTTCCGTTGTTGTGTTTTCTCAATGAAGTCGTTTCGTTTATCAATATTTAATTTCATTTTTTTTTATGTTTACGTTTGTGGCTCTGTTGTTTGTTTTTACACGTTTGTGGCTCTGTTGTTTGTTTTTACACGTTTGTGGCTCTGTTGTTTGTTTTTACACGTTTGTGGCTCTGTTGT
>JAQMYK010000038.1:30784548-30798710 GCA_030014345.1 Clarias buthupogon | reverse complement strand
ACACACACTGTACAGATACACACCCAGGTATCGGATCAGTACTCGGTATCGGCCGATACCCTGAGGCCAAGTATCGGAATCGGTATCGGGAGGGAAAACATGGTATCGGAACATCTCTAATGAAGAGAACAGAGTTTGACATATTGGTCATTTTTACTTTGTCACTCAGCTGCGGTGTGGTTGTTGACTACCAAGTCTGAGCGTTGTATTTAATTTCACCACAACAGTTTTTAACTTATTTAAAATTTTATTCTATATATAAATATTTATTAAGTGTGAGAATCTCTTCAGGAGCTGACCAGGCCAAAATAATAAACACACTAACTAAAAACATAACAATCTATCTAACCTAACAACAAAGCAAAATAAAAAACATCAAATCTTCCCTAACTCCTTGACTAGCATAACCCAGGAGAAAAGGAGGCAGAACAAAAAGGGCGTCGACTCCCTCCTTAAAACTATGTATATAAGACAATATTTACAACTTATACAAACTGATTTTTCTTACGGAGTTGCAATAAAAGAGTCAAAGTTGAAATAGGCAGCAAAAGTCAGATACAAATTAGCAAAACACAATAACAAGCCAAGAAGTTGTTTCTTGTTACACGTTCAGGAAGTGCTTGTTGACACAGGAGGCGAGAGTAAGGCGCACATCACCGTTCGATCTTCCAATCAGCACGTCTCTCTGAAGTAGAGGCAGATTGAACCTTACTGACAGAGAGAGACACTCGAGAGGGCAGGCAACACAAAGAATAATATTCAAAAATAATAATAATTTGTCGGGGACAGAACATAACTTTTTAAACATTTTTAAAGCTAAATTTACATTCAGCAATAAAAAAAAAAAAAAGATCACTTTCTCACCAGACTCTTATTTGTATCTTGCTCTTTCAGTGTCCAAAATGCATGCAGTGTGACACGAAATTTGACTTCATCACCAGAAAGGTACGTAGAAAAAACATGTTGTATTTTCTTTTTCTGTGGAAGTGCCACGTACATGCTGACTGGACTCGTTTCTCCGCTGCTTCCTGTTGCGCAACTTGTCCATATTATGTGTGCGTGGGTTTCTGCACAAGTCACATGCTTTCTTTTTTCCTACAGTTAATGTTTCTCCCAAATTCAGAAGGCATGACTTTATATGGAGCAGACCTACGATATTAGCAAGTGGGGCATTGTGTTTCCTATTCTAATAAAATATTGAGTATTATCTTATGGATGTGCATGTCTTCAGAGTGAGGAAAATGTATTATCTTGTATATATACTGATAATTGGGTAGCTATGTGCGTTAACATGGCAATGTCAGTGTAATTCATGGCCGTGGTGTTTGTTCTTGGCATGCTTGCATATAAAAGTATTTAAGAGAGAATTTATTATTATAATCCACTTCATTCTCGTTGGTCCTTATCAATTGTGGGCGTGCTGCTGTAACAAGTACATACTGTGTGGAAAGTTTATTTATTTATTTTTTTAACTGTTTCATTTGTGCATCCGCAGCACCACTGTCGGCGATGTGGTCGGTGTTTCTGTGATAAATGCTGCAGTAAGAAGGTGGCCTTACCCAGGATGTGCTTCGTAGATCCGGTCAGGCAGTGCGGCGAATGCAGCCAGGTCTCGCAGAAAGAACTCGACTTCTACGACAAACAACTCAAAGTGCTGACTGCAGGTAAGAGCACAGAATGGGCACACGGGTACAGTACATGTCGATTGTAGAAAAGTTAATCTTTTCACATATCCGTTGCTGTGTTTTATATTAAAATGGTTATGCCCCATTATGAATAGTTTACTTTTCATGTATTATGTGTATATATGTATAAGATTTGTTTATTATTATTTATAAAACATGTGAGATCAGATTGAAATCTAATTCCACGCAGAACATACTTATGCATTTTTGCAGTAGACAGCTTGGCAAAACAAAAACAAAAAAAACATGACTTAGCTCTATATTTGTTTCCGTCTTCTCAGTGAGACGTGGTGGTGATGGTAGCATCCTATGAGGAGGTTTGTGCTGACACTTACAAAACGTAAACACAAACAAACATCCCGCAAATCAGTGTTTTCAACAGGTCTGATATATACATGCGGGCGTAGCCAGTGGAGAGGGCCAGCATTACCTGCCAGCACAAATAAAATGTTCTACAATAAACAACAAATTCATATGACCTTAAACACAATATTTTGATTGATTCATTTCACATTTTAGAGATTCAAACCCCCATATGTGAAGAGTAAGAAAATAATGAACTAAATACTTGTGTAGAAATGCCGCTGTTTGTCAGAGCATGTAGCCCTTAATAACCAGCCCTTTGTGTTACTCTGTTTTAAAATACACTATAGTGCCAAAAATATTCACTCGCCTGACTTCACATGCATATGAACTTGAGTAACATCCAATTCAACGCCACTTCCTGTTTCAACATGAATGCTCACCAGTGCACAAAGCAAAGTTCATAAAGACGTGGATGAGCGAGTTGGTGTGGAAGAACTCGACAGTCCTGACCTCAACCCGATAGAACACCTTTGGGATGAATTAGAGCGGAGACTGTGAGCCCCAGGCCTTCTCGTCCAACTTAAAAAATTCCCATAAACACACTTCTAAAGCTTGTGAAAAGCCTTCACAGAAGAGTTGAAGCTGTTACAGTTGCATAGGGGGCGCGGCCAACATCATATTAAACCCTATTGATTAAGAATTAGAAGTTCATATGCATGTGAAGGCAGTTGAGAGAATACTTTTGTTAATATAGTGTTTATATAGGGTCAGACTTGTGCAATATAGAGTGACATCCTGTTTTCAGCACAAACTTGGCAATATGGTGAACTGAATTTTATAAACATAAGTAACTAAAAAAAAAAAGGGTCACATAGGCAGAGAACGATCATGAATGATCAAATGTTAAGAATTATTTGGTGAAGAGACTTCATTTAAATTGTGTCTTGATTCAGCGATAAGTTGTTTAGCAGAGAAATATTTATGGTGAATGTTTGAATTAATTACAAACCAGGACACTTCAATCAGTATGGACTACAAAAGAAAATTAGCAAAGTGACTTCTGTTACATATCAAAAAGAGACAATGAACCTAATGGGGAAGAGAAAGGACTGTGTTTCATGTCCGTGAGTGCTTTATAAATTACTCATCAAAACAATTAGGAGGACAGTGATTTTTTACAATTTATGAAATAAATAAAAGAAAAGGCGAAAACAAATGAACAGAATGAATGTGTATAAAACTGTATCCCAAATAAAATTTTTTTTGGATGTGTGTATGTTAGGAGGCACGTTTCTGGTCACAGTAGGAGTCTCGGAGAAATCAGAGACCATGGTGTGCCGTCTGTCAAATAACCACAGGTACACACACACACACACACACATATCTGTGTAGATACATAGGGAAAAAAAAAACAAATCACTTTACAAATAGAATGTTTTTTATTTTTATTTATTTATTTTTTTTTATTCCTGTGTTTCCACCATGTGTTTAATCAGATATCTGTTCCTGGATGGAGAAAGCCATTTTGAGGTGGAGTTGTCTCGGATCTCCACTATGCAAGTGCTGACAGAGACAGACGGCTCGACCCCTGGAGGTAGAGATCAGGATAAGGGTTTAGCCAGTTTGTTTATTTTAACATTCCACATAGGTCAATGATAATTATTTGTAATGCGATCGATGTGTTTGATTCTGTAAAGGATTAACAAACTTTTTTCCTCTTAATACTTATCAAATTGTGCCCTTTTGTAATAACATGTTAGGCTTATTCAGGGAATATAGGTCAGCCTTATTAACAAACCCACAAAGGAATGCCACACTTGCCATGATGTGGTGTGTTATTTCAGTAACATTTTTAATAATCTGCACACTGGCCTTATTTCTTCCTAACGTTGGGTTATTGACATTTACTTTTAACAGATGGCTGATGAGAAAACTGAGCTCACTGTGACTAATAATGTTTAATAATCCATAACAGTGTACTAATTATGAAATCATTTGAGCAGACTTTTTGTTTTTACATATTTGTAGTTCTGTTTAAAACTGATTTTGTTGAAGAAGGTTAAATATGTGTGATTCATCTTTATCACCCCCTTGTGGTGAGAGAAAGAACCAACAGGCTTGATTATACAGTACATCACCTTTGGATTGTGTTTATGTTTATAATAAGTATCCAGTATTCTAAACTGCATTAAAATGTTATGAAAATGTAATGTTGCATTTTGCACATGCGTAATATGCCAGACATCTTACATTTGGCATGTTTGCCAAAGAGCTTGACCACAGTATTGGTCACTGCATTGAAATGGTCTGAAAGCTAATTGGCTTCCGGATGTTATGCAGACACTGATCCAGGAAGTATGGTTTCATTCCTGTTTCAAAGAAACAGGAGTCAGCACAGCTGTAATGAATCTTTTTGCTGAAATAGTATGCGCCTGCTGCATCATGAGTAATGGGGTGCAGGATATGACCTGTGTATTAGTCAGAATATATAGGTTTGCTATATCTATATAATATGTATTATCGATATGATAAAACTGTACAGTTGGCGTGTCTGTACATCGTAATGTTAATTTCGTAAACGAGAATAATGACGCAAAATTTTTGTTGACAACCTTTTTTCCTATGACTAATCATATGACTAAATACATCAGGGATATCAATGAACAGTGACGAAATCAGCATGCAGTATCGTTGACGAAAATGTGGTTTAAAAAAAGTAAGACAAATAAAACATCTGTCTGTATTTTCGTCAACATTGAATTTTTGTCACAATTTTTCATGCAGAAAGGTTGGAAACGTAGACACTATGCCAAAACTTGCGGTAAATCGCGGTGAACCATACTTACGGCTTCCACGTAAAACCGCGCTGACTTTGCATAGGTGAGATAGGGGTATTATGATAAACAGCAGTATTTCCCGGGTCACGGCGTGCGGCTTATCAGGAGTAGTTTCGCGTGTAATGAAGGGATGTTACAAGCTCAGTCATCTTTAACTCTTCGTCATTACAGCAGTTTTACTCGGGCGAAAGACAAGAGCCGATATTTGGGTCCTTTTTCTTAATATTGAACCAGAGAAAAAAAGCTGATGTGTAGTAATATCGGAGGGGAAACAGTGTGGACACACAATTGCTGGGAGAAATACCACAAATCTGAAGAGACACATCAAGGCATACCATAATCACCCAGTTTTACAGCCTCTTTGTGGTAATTATGTTTTATATTTAAACCATTGCCAAACCCATTAAGCTAATAGGCTAGCAAATGGTTGTGACTCATAGGAGCTATCCCTACAACAGTCCATGTGTGTAAATTCATTAAAAAAAAGAGAGAGAAAATATAATTAGCTGAAAACATCAGATGAAAAGATGCATTTAAAATTTAAAGATAATTATTTTGTGAAAAACAAAAAAAAAAAGGGTTTTGGCTAGACTAGATCAATTAATAGTAATCTTATTGCTAAAATGTTACGTTCTTATTGACTAAAACCAGAATAAAATGTCCAGACAAAAGCAAAAATAGGATAAGATCGACTAAATATGATAAAAACTAACGACATTTATCCCGGGTCAATGTTAAGACTAAAATTGAAAATAGCTGACAAAATGAACACAAAATTTATAATTTTTTTGCAAAAAAATAATTTGTTGGGATGTAAGATGAGTAACAGAACACATCAAGATGGTTTTTGGAATTTTTGTCTGTCTATTTATTTGTGCACGCATTACGTAAAAACTACCGAACAATTTTTAATGGTGTTTTCATAGGTGTATTTGGTCAAGGTTTAGGTATAGGCTTTGTTTCATCGCAGTCGGCCCACGGGAAGAGAAGATATGCTATTTAAAAATTTTAATGGAAAACTCTCTTATATCATTAAAAAATCGACCTTATAAAATCATTAGTTCGTCTCAAAATTCAACAGATGGCGCTGTACATTTTTAAACGTTCGTTTACGAGTGTGCAATTAAATTCCATTTTTTTAAAAGTAAATGTAAAAAAAACTAATCTACAATATAATGGTTTTTAATTCATTGGTGTATAATAAATAATATACAATTGTTATAATATAATTGGTCACACTATTGATATTATAACATCACGCAGCCCACTTCTTCAGGTTTTAAATGATGTTGTGATTGACACTAATGCTATGTGCACTTCTTTACAGGAAAGACTTATTTTTAATGTGTTAACCTTTCTTGCACTCCTTTTTCTTTCCGTTTTTGTTTTTTGTGTTTGTTTTCTCTGGGCTGCTTGGTGCGTCGTTTCTTTTCTGGGCCCAGAGAAAGATATTCATACTTACACCACTCTGCTGGACAGTCATTATATATCAGAAGGTTAGCACCCCTTTCTGTCTCTTTACCTGACCTTTACTTTCCAAGTCTTTCCTGGCGTATTTCCCTTCCATCACACAAACTATGCATGGCAGTAAAATGGCATCCGAGCCTGTTGTTTGCATCTCTGCATGACTTGCATGGTATTAGTGATGATGTGTCATCAATATTATAGTACGACACGTCTATAAACCCATTATCACGGCTTGGCAGAATGTCCAGTGACGCAGTAATGGGTACGGTATCTCTGACCGGTTCCTCGCTTATCAATAATGCAGCAGTATAAACCTTCAACCAGGTGATGCTGCAGTAAATAAGAGGTGTGAGTGTATAGCTGTATTGTGAAACAACACGATAATGAAATGGATGAACATTTCCAGACTCTTAAATATCCCGAATTAGTAAATAAATGTATAATAGGCCAGATAACATAAAAAAAGAAACATTTGATTATATATGATGATAACAAACTAACAATACCATGCATAACCTCTTATTTGAAATGACTTACTAAATGATTTCAGCTGCAAATAGATTGTTTATGGTAATATATACTATACAGATTCTCTTGCACAGTCAATGCCATTTAATGGAACTGCACTGTATATATACGGCAAACCGTGATATTTGGTTGTTCCCGTGTTACACGGTAAATGTTTCGCCAGTCCATTTCTGACAGGTTTTAATGTAGTTTTATTATTTATTTGTATTTATCCTGCCTTTTTTATTTATTTATTTTTTACTTAAATATAACTTCAGAACAAATCACTCAGCTCTGAACTCTTGCACAGGAAGCCTGTCCCGGGCCACAGGCATGCTGCTGCACTATAAGCCGCCGGGCTCGCAGGACTTGCAGCAGCTTCGTATGGAGGCGGCCGACGACAAAAAGAGCGCCTCCTCCTGGCTCGTCGCCATGCACAAGGTAGGGTTTTTTTTTTGTTTGTTCTTCTAAAACAAACAGAAAGACCATGTGCCTGTTTTTATTTTATTTTATTTTTATGAAAGAGCAACGTTTCACCATTAACGTATTTCTGTATTATGTGGCACTGATACAAATTATTTTTAGCAACTTGTTTTTTGGTTTTTTTTTTTTGTCCCTTTGAGACTTAATTTGGTACATACATTACAAAAACAAGAAGTACATTTTGTGTGTACATCCATCAAAAAAAATAATGACAACCTTATTTAACAGGAGAAAGATGAGTAAAAAAAGTTTTTCTCTTTGAGGAACAAAAACAAAAAAAAACATACAATGAGTGATATTTGGTGCTTAAACACATGGGGGCGCTGCAGTTTTAATTTTATTATTCTGTAACAAAAGTCATACATTATGAGCGACATCCTATTGGTATCCGTCTTGTCTAAACAGTCCTGTGATTTATCTGTCTTCATCAACAGGCAGCCAAACTGCTGTATGAGTCAAGGGACCAGTAAAATATCTGAAGTGACGAACTAAAGAAGGAAAGGAGGAGTGATGAGACCAAGATGCGAGAAAAGGGACGAGATTTTGTTAGAAACTCACGTGTACTCCGCAATGCCTACTTGCTTTCTATCGGACCTCTGCTTTCCGCTTCCCGTTTGGATTAACCGGATTGGTCACGTGACCTGTCCATCACTCCAATAGGGTGGACCAAGTTACCCATTGATTCTCGTGCAATGTATACATATACATATAGATGATGATGATGATGATATATGCACACGTTCTACAGTGATTACATTGAAGTTGAGTCTCACATATGATTTTTAGATTTACAGGTCAAATGGTCCTATTTTAACACATATTAAACACTCGATGTATATAAATTCTACTTTTTACAGCTGGTTTATTCACTTGTAACACTTTGTGCCTCCAAATCCCCAGTACACACTACAACAAGCATTTAATTTGATTATGTAACCAGTTCAAGCATTTCTGCTTTTTTAACCAAGTGTCCATAGCTTGTTCTTTCCTACGGACTTGGTATGAAGTTTGTTGTAACACTACAGTTCAGTCCAAGTAAATGTCGCTCAATTTACAAGAATTATTTTTTATGATCATGTGAAAGTTTCATACAAGACTTCCTCATGAATCCATGGTTAGTATTCAGAAAACGGAGCATCCGAGTTCATTCTGTTTTCTTGTTTAAAAAAAACAACAACTTTTTTTGTAAAGCAAATGTGTTGTAATACAAATTTGTTTACAAATGTGTGCATGACGTATATATGTATATATATTTTTTCTTATTTGCTGATTAAATCAGTAATTTGTAACCTGTATAATTGTCTGGATTTCTTTTTACTTTCAGTATGATTATTCTCAGGTTTTACATTATTTGAAAATAAAAATAAATGTAATTATAAGACTTCTATTTTGTATTTGTTATCAGAGAAATACTAAGTGCATGTGGAAATGAGTAATAATCAAGTTTGTTGATAAAAAACAAATCAGAAGATTAAGATTATATCATAAGATCTGATTTCCAGTGAAGTAGATATTTTTTTCTTTAAAATTTAAATAGATGTCAAATGTGAGTTAAAACTCATACTTTAAAACCAGATTACAGTACTTCTACTTTGTTACTTGACACATCTGTTGAGGTTTCATGCAGAATGCAAAGATCTATAGATGGAGTCCCCAGAGATCAGATTTGCATGATTTCCTTTCATTTCTCATAATGGTTACTCTTCCTTCCTGGGTGTGTGTGTGTGCGTGCGCACAGTGGGAGGAGAGGTTGTATGCATGTGTGCTATTTCTATTTAAGACTGAGCATGTGTTTTGCCCTGAAGAATAACCTGATCATCTCTGGAAGACCATCATGATAGTCAGCACTCTGATTCTCCTCTTCATTCTTCCTGGTGAGGCTGTTGGACAGAAATATTGATTTAAAAACATGAGATCAAGCACATGAAGTTTTCTGTTAAAAAAGTATTTGTTTTACTTAAATATCAGTTAATAACAGAATGCATTTTTTTATTTTTTATTTCTCCACATCAGGTTTGGAAACTCTTGTCCTTACGCAGGAGAAAGCGATGTCTGTCAAAGCAGGAGAAAATATTAAGATGTCCTGCAGAACAGATTCCTCTACAAATTATGTTTTAGCATGGTACCAACAAAAACCGGGGAAATCACCGGCATTCTTACTTGTTGATAGCACCAGAGCAAGTGGACTGCCAAGTCGATTCACCTACAGTGGATCTGGATCACAAAAATATCTGCATATTAATGGTGTTCAGGCTGAAGATGAAGCTGTCTATTACTGTGCTTGTCATGGCTGTGTAGGAAGTGGCACATTGCTGCAGTTTATTGATCTCCTCATACAAAAACCCCAACACAACCTCAACTTGACCTAAATTAGTCTGAAACACTCACAGTTTTACACAAACACACCCTGTAGTGTTCACTATGAGCAGGGTCATGAGTTCTGCACCACTTCCTGTCCCAAATATGACTATTTTGTCCTGTTTAGTGTGTTTATGTTCTATAGTCCTGATCACTGAAGTGTTAAGTGTGAGCAGACACAGTGAGCTACGGCCCTGAGGTTTTTGTACTGAGATCTAACACTGTGCTACACTGCAGTTTTTGGTGGAGGAACTGAAGTAACTTTTGGTAAGTAAACCTTATTTATGTCCTTTAATAACTGCAGATTTTCTTTCATACCTGAAGAAAAACACATCTGTTAGAAAAACATTTTAAATCCCTTCATCAATGTAAAAGAATCAGTAGTGCTCATGATTGTTAGACCCTTGTTACAGAAATGTTCTTCATTATTATTCGTATTTTAGAATAAATCACTTTCCAAATTATACTTACTTTCCAATTATAATTATAGTTGTTTATAAAGAACAACTAAATCAGAAAATGCAAAAAGTGTAGGAGTTTGCACTTTTAAACTACTAATGAGTACAAGTAGGTGAATATTTTTTATTGCAATATCAGTCATGTTTTGCATTAAAAATTTATTACAATGTTAATTCTATGGACATGAATGATGTAAAGTTTCAACTTCTATAAAACATATTCTAAAGAGTTTTATTCTTATTGTACCACAGTAATGCTTATTTAAGAAAAGTATGATTTTTATCTATTCATAGTTGTTTCATTTTGTGAAAAGTTGGTGAAACAAATTATTGCATTCTTTTTTAGCACCAGTTTCTCACCCGGCTCTCCTTTTTCTCTTTAAAGGCAAAAAAAAAAAAATTTTTTTTTTAAATTGCAGGTTGTCTTATAATTGTAAAGAACACTGTCCCTTGTCCAAGAGATTTTCTTGCTCTGGAAAACTTTAGGTTACAGAGCTAATTCAGATTTTTATAATGTGCTGATGCTTCCTATCTTTCTATAAATGTAAAATAAAAGTCTCCTCATACAAATCTTCAACATATTATAATCAGTATGATATAAATGTTCTAATCAGTTAATGTGGAGCAATTACCATACAAAACTATAACGTATTAGAATGAGAATCTTAACAGAAACTTGAAATTTGTCCCGAAGATGACACTACAGTCAGAGCTGATGTTATAAAAAACAAATCTGATCAGATTCAAGAAATCCACAGTACTCTGGTATACCTTGATATGAATACATTATTGTGTAATTGTTAAAGAACAATTTTTACAGAAAAAATAAGAATAATATAATTATTTATTAATAATTTAATTATTTGTCCCTCTCTCTCCTCCAGCTACTCCATCTCCTCCGTCCCTCGCTCTGCTGGCTCCCTCTGCGTCTCCCTCATCAGCCGATGAAGTCAGGGTGGTGTGTCTGGCGCAGGGTTTCCGTCCAGACAGCGCCACTCTGTCCTGGTCTGATAACGGCAACGCTGTAGCGGGTCCTGAGGTGCAGACGAGTTCTTCTGAGCGTCAGTCTGATGGCACCTTCATCCAAAGCAGCATGCTGAAACTCAGCCCCGAGCGCTGGAGCTCCGGACGAACCTACACGTGCCACGTGAACCACCCGGCTCTGTCAGCACCGCTGAGTCAGAGCACCAGTGCTGAGAAGTGCAGCTAGACAGGTGGAGAGATGGATGTGCTGCATGTAGTCATCAGCATGCAGAGAGGAGAAAGTGATAAAAATCATCTTTTAAGAACAACTGCTTTGCTTCATGTCTCAGAGAATTTTTCTCTGTGTTTCTGCTTGTGTTTAGAGTCGATGTAGAATATTTCATGTTCTTGTATTTGCGTTGCTAATTACAAGAGTTTTCCTCAATAAAGTGATTATAAGAGACAAAATGCTGTGTGGAACTTTATAATACATATTTGAAACAGTATGTTTGAACATGGATTCATTTAGTCAGTGTAATTGAGCTCATATATTAAAAAGAAAAATAAACCTATTGATTACTTTTCATTATTTTAACTTAATTTAAAAGTAATTTTCCAATTATATTAACCTTTAAATGGTATATTAATCACACCAGTCAGAATAAAATGTAATCTTCATTCAGTTCTTTTGTGCTTAATATTTGACCAGACACAAAAAAAAAAAAGCTTTTATTAATGCTGAAGTTGTTGAATTCATATTAATTTCTAATTTTTAAAAAATGCCCAAACAATAGACATTTTGTCTATTTGTCTATAAAGGGTAGTTTAGATTTGGTTTTAATTTTTAAACATTATTTTGGAAACCTCGTACATCACATACATTATGGTTTTCCTCGTACACTACAACCAAATGTCTAAATAATATCTATAGTGATGTTTTCATGACTTTAAATTAATTTCTATTTCATGGTGCCGTGGTCACATTTCCAATCTGTTTAGTTATTAAATTATCTTCTGGGGTCCCAAGAGATCTAGTTTATGTACAGTTTCTGTTGAAGTTCCTTTTTTTTTTAACTGATCTACACTCTTCAGGTTTCACTCTTTTTCTCACTTCTTGATTCAAAAAGTAAGGAATAAAGCAATAATTTTGTCCCCTCTCTCCTTTTGGATGTTAATTAGACAAAAAACTAAACTTTTCTATGTTGGAAAAAAATCTCGTACTGGAGATTCCTTCCATACATGTTTAATTTAGATTATTTATATACACATTCATTATGACAAGTTTTGTAATAAATTATTACTGAAAATGAAATCAGTTTTTAATATTCGATTAGTTTTTTAAGGTAATTGTTGGCAGATTTAAATCTAAAAGGCATACATGACAAGTAATCAAAGTCAATGCAAATGTATTTGTGTGTATGTGTGTGTGCACACGCACTCATGGAGGTGTGTTTTATGAGAGTCCCTACTATCACACACTGTTTAAAAGGAGCAGCGAGTGTGTGCAGCTTGAGTCTGCTCTCGCAAGAAGTCGGAGTCTCTTATATCTCGTTCTTTACAGACCTGAACATGAAGCTCCTGAACACTTTCTCCCTCACCACCATCTTATTCACTCTCTCAGGTAATTTTACTCAAAATTTAAACACATGTTCTAGTGCAAATAAGAAAAAAAATCTGCTTTGTTTTAAAGTGGAGTTCATTATAATCTCATATGATTACTGAGCTGTAATAATGCTGCACTAGAAGGATGTGATAATCACAGTGTGTGTTTGTTTGAACAGGTTTGGAAGCTCTTGTGTTGACTCAGGAGAAGGCGTTGTCTGTTCAGGCTGGGCAAAATGTGAAGATTCTGTGTTCACCCAGTACAGGTGACTGGGGCATAACATGGTACCAACAAAAACCTGGAAAAACTCCAACATTCTTACTTGTTGATAGCGCCAGAGCAAGTGGACTGCCAAGTCGATTCACCTACAGTGGATCTGGATCACAAGAATATCTTCATATTAACGGTGTTCAGGCTGAAGATGAAGCCGTCTATTACTGTGCTTGTCATAGCTGTGTAGGAAGTGGCACATTGCTGCAGTTTATTTATCTCCTCGTACAAAAACCCTGACACAACCTCAACTGGATCTAAATTAGTCTGAAATACTCACAGTTTTACACAAACACACCCTGTAGTGTTCAGTATGAGCAGGGTCATGAGTTCTGAACCACTTCCTGTCCCAATTATGATTATTTTGTTCTGTTTAGTGTGTTTATGTTCTATAGTCCTGATCACTGAAGTATTAAGTGTGAGCAGGAACAGTGCACTACGGCCCTGAGGTTTTTGTACTGAGATCTAACACTGTGCTACTCCGCGGTTTTTGGTGGAGGCACTGAAGTAACTTTTGGTAAGTAAAATCTTACTTCCTTTTTAAAATGCAGATCAATTTTTTAATATTTAAAATTCTGTCATCAGTGTGAAATTATGCAATATTCTTCATTATTATTTATATTTCATAATAAATCACTTTCCAAATAATATATTTTAATTATGAACAGCAACTAAATCAGAAAATGCCCAAAGTATATAAGTTCGCACTTTTAAACTACAAATGAGCACAAGCGGTGACTATTTTTATAGCAGTTTCAGTAAAAGTTTGCATAACAAATTTATCAAGACTTTAATTCAGTTCTATTGACATGAAGGAAGTTTATTATTGTTCTATAATGCACATCTTATATGCGGTATATTCCTCTTATACCACAGAAATGCTTATTTAAAAAAATGATTTTGATCAATTTATAGTTGTTTAATTTCATGAAAACTAATCAATATCTTCTGACTGATCAGATTTAAGAAATTGACGGTACTCTGGTTTAACTTGATAGGAATGCATTATTGTGTAATTGTTAGAGAACACTTTTTTTTAACATAAAAAAAGGTATTATCGTTATTTATTAATAGATTAATTATTTGTCTCCCTCTCTCTCCTCCAGCTATTTCATCTCCTCCGTCCCTCGCTCTGCTGGCTCCCTCTACGTCTCCCTCATCAGCCGATGAAGTCAGGGTGGTGTGTCTGGCGCAGGGTTTCCGTCCAGACAGCGCCACTCTGTCC
>JAQMYK010000038.1:30751993-30777011 GCA_030014345.1 Clarias buthupogon | reverse complement strand
AACTGTAGTGGATTTACTCAAGACGACTGTATGAAGTGTTGAATCTTTGATGCAAGAATTAAAATACCAGAGACAAACCGCATCCACAATGAGCATGAGCAAGTTTCCTGCTCCCCTCTATCAACACAGGTCCCTGGCCATACTCTATTTCCTGGTTTGTACACTGGGGTTTCTTCCTGACGTTGGGTCATAAACTTATTGTGCACCTGGGTGGCCAGAATGCCATTTTCCTTTCTCCTATCCTGTTTGCTTCTCAGGAACATGTCAGTTGAGTGATGAGTCTGTGGGGTAGGGGTACAGGGCTCTGCTGTTGTCTCTCAGTTACTCTGCTGAGGATGCCACTCTGTCTGCCGGATCACTGAGATCATCATACAGTAGTCCATGTCCCTCCTTTCAATCCTTTTAATTATTTACTTATTAGTACTTTATTATTATCATCTTGCAATCTGTCGAATGATTTCAATATTTTGTAGGGTTGAGCCTGCTGAAGTTCCTCCTGATCTCTCTTCGTCTTCCAGTGATGTTCTTCTGCACTCTCCACTCAAAACACTGTGAAAAACTGATCACAGCATTGCCGTAAACTTGCAGAATCATGTCAAATGTCTCTGTGGCAGATTTACTCAGTTTCACACAGACTTTCACGTTCGCTCTTTGTTCTAACTCACTGTCCATGATGAAATCTCAGACGTGGTAAACCACATGATCAGAATAGCACCAGTTGTACAGCTCTGATGTACTCAGAACGATGTCTTTTGGAACACTGACTTATGAACATCGCTGCTCCCTGTGACCGTACGTGCAGCCGTGTGCTGCCCTCAGTTTGGCGTTTTACAAAACTAGTCTTGAAACGTTACCACCTCGTATCTGTAATTCCTGTTTAAGTTTCAGGTTTCTGTCTCTCTGTGTCGTGCTTGTATTGTGCGTACTGCATTTTGTTCACATTTTATTGCTCTTAGTTCTAGTGTTTCTTGCCTTGAACCATAGTTCATGCTTTTCTGAGTCTTTTTTTTTTTCTTTTACTAAAAGTAAATAAGATCTGTCCTTGCAATAGAGTACTTCATTTGGCCAATGTTCAAAGATTTACTGATGAGCTTCTTTCTAAACCTCGAGAGAAATAAACGTAATCAAAGGTGATCCTCTCCTCTTGGCTTCCAATTACTGAGGAAGCACAATCTACTCATTTTATGTATATGGCTTTAAAAGAGCTGCTCAGAGATGCTTTATCTCCACGAAATGCTCCATAATTTATTATTATCGGCTCCAGTTATGGGGCAGCAAGGCACAGTGCAATATCCAACAAATGTTTCCAAGGAAAAACAAATAACCGTCTCCATTTTTTTTGTGTGTTTCCTCCAGCCTGTTGCATCCTTCACACGTTTATTCTCACTCTCTCTTACAGATTAATAAACCAAATTTAATTAAAAGGAGTTAAGTATGTTTATACAGAGTGGTTGTAATTACAGTTAGACAAACAAAGACAAATCCTTCCAGCAAGCGGCTTGTTTATGATCCAGCGTTTTTATAAATACCAAGCATTTATAAAAAAAAATGGATCTTGCCACCAAGAATTAAAAAAAAAAAACTGCTAAAACTTCTCATTCAGTACCTGCTCATCCTTTGTGACTGCTCCTCTGGTTAAAAGCTGGTGCTTGACCAAAACCTTTAGGATGCACTGACAATTTGTCATTTACATTTTTTTTTTAATATATGCCAACATTTGTAGCAACACCATGTTTTTACTTTTATGTAATATTTCTACCTCTTAGGGTCGCTTGAAGACTCGAGTCTCACAACCACAGGTGCACTGTTATCCACGCAAGTTTTCAGAATGGTTTGGACAAAAATGCAAGGGTGGGTTAGAACCTGCTTTACACATTAAAAAAACTTTATGAATTACTCTCAGACTCAAATGAAGCATTTTTTATATAAGGGTTCAGAACAAAGAGCTAGAATAATGAAGCTATTTTAGTCTTCTTTGTGAATTCAGCACCCACAGTCCATGTAGCAGACAGCACATCATTGTAATTGCAGACATCAAAGTGTATCCTTGTGCTGCGTAAGTGCTTTGGACATTTCTGATGTAATTAGTGTTGTCACATTAAAGCATTCTGGAACGGCGCCTTTGCAGTCAAGAGACATGGCCGAATGTCTTTTGTGAATTTTTTTTCTTCCCCCCCCCTGTATTGGCTGTCAACCAAGTGGTGTCATTTCTTTCACTAACATTTGCTCTTGCTTGCTTGTCCTTTGAAAAAGTGGTGATTATGTAAATGATCGCACCACAATATTCGGTTGTGCAAAGGTCTTGGTAACAAAGTAAACTGTGTGCTGCGGCTTGTTTTTACAATAAGAATAGTATAAGCACTCATCACCTCTCTGTATTTATCACCTCTCTCTCTCTCTCTCTCTCTCTCTCTCTTTCTCTTTTTCAGGTGTCCTCCGTCATTCTAATCAGAACTAATTGTACTCTACTGCTCCAGCCTTAGTACAAGAGAATAGAAGAGTAAAGGTGGGCGGATGATGGGATGACATAGGCGATGCTTCTTCCCCTCTTTCGCTTTCTTCTCATTGGATGCCACAAGCTCTCGTCCCAGCACAGTCTTCCCTACCCACACACATGTAGGCTCATATCTAACACTGCTGTCAATGACACATTGTTATCACACAATGTTCGATGCATTAATAATTTGAATGCGAAAACTGTAGATAGGTTCGCTGCAGAATATTGATCTTAAGATGTGGATTGATTTTCTTTCAATTTAAAAGAAATTTTAATTTGCATTAAAAAAGTGCTTGTATTATTATAATAATAATAATAATAATAATTATTATTATTATTGTTATTATCACCAAAGCACATTAAGCTATCCTTAATATCCTTTCATATGATGATGCCTAATCATTTAGTCCAGTCTATAAACATAATTCATTATCATTGTTGTATAATATCAAAGCACAAAACATCATTTATTTAATCCTCTTTTTCCACCATACCCTCCTGAAACATTAACAACAATATTGAAGTGTTTAAAATATGTTTATTCGCCACATACACTGATTATAATTGCCACAGAAGCAGTGATTGTTGTTCCCCTGCGTTGTACAAGTCCCCTGTTGTTTCTCATCCTTCTATGGCTTTCAGTGTTCATTACGAATTCCTCGCGACACTCATCTGGGCTGCAAATCACATCCTCCATATCCATTTCCCGTGGAGCTTCCAGTTATAAGGATTCATACTGTGATAACCTGGTCAGTAATTACTTTTCCGCTTAAAATCAGATGTTGTTGCCTAGTGATGCACTGTAGTGCTGCATTTATGGGATTTTATTCGATTTATAGTGCTCTAAAATATATTATATATAAAGATCAAGAAATGTATTTTATATTTGGGTTTAGGGGACACTTTGTGAAGTGCTGAATATATATAAAACAAGATACACACCTACCTACATCAAGCAGCAAAAATGCTAGAAATCTCTCTTCAAAAACTATTCATATTGCATATGTAGTGATATAAACACACTACAACCATCTGGCTGCGATGAGACTGTGGAAACAGATTGCTGTTCTTCTCTGACAGAAGTGGAAGCCGATGTGGTCTTCTCCCATTGTCTCCCATCTGCCTCAAGGTATGATGAGTTTCTGAGATGCTTTTCTGCTCATTATGGTTGTAAAGAGTTATTATTTTAGTTACTGTAGTCTTTTTATTATCCTGAAAATGCCTGGCATTTCTATTTGCTTTCTCATATGAGCAAGGCAGATTTATGTGCAGAGATGATGCACAATTTGTTATTCAAACCACTAGAGACGGTTCAAAGAAAGACAGAGAGACTGGCTAAAAAAGGTTTAAACCAGCCCATCTGTCTCCAACAGCCGTGCAGCATTCAAAGTCACAAATATCAGATTTTTTATTTTCCATTCCGATATTGGAGGTGAACTTCGACTAAAGCTCTTAGTTGACTTGTATCTGCATGATAAAGAATAACATTAACTAGCAAATATTGATGCATGTCCTGTCATTTTTTAAATTTCTTATATAAAGGCGACCTATAGTATTATGCACAAGTCATTTTTAGTCATGTTGAGATATTCAGATGGATCTCCAGCGTGATTTCATGTACAAATGAAGAAATGTAAGAAAAAAATGTTTTTTTTCTTTTATGTATTGGCTGGGTCATGGCCAGAGTGGGACCAATTTTCAGCCCGGGAGTTTCATACCCAAGACTAGTCTACTTGTAATTTTTATTACTCATGTTTTAACAGCAAAAATAAGTTAAACAATATTTCACATTAAAGTGTGAAAATAGGTATCGCCCTGTTGATGTCAAATATGTCAAATAGCAGGCAAAATGAAAACTCAATATGTCTTACATTTCTATATATAATACAATGGCTCATTGCAACCTTTACAAGTTTTGGTTTACACACAAGATAACTGGAAATGACTCACAGAATCAACAACCTCCTAAGCAGTGCATTGGTTTCCCCCACGTTGTTAATTAATATGTGTTGTTTAGGGACGTGATGAGCTTCTTTTCAGTGCACATTACTATAAAGGCCTCCAAGTGTTCCTGAGAAAGAGAGCTTCTTAGAGCCACTGAGTTGCCAGGCTAGACAACTCAACATGTAATGTGTCAACAGTAGCTTTGTCATCAAACTTAACAACTCTCTTGGAGCGCTGAGCTGGGGAATCCCATTTGCTCTGATTTTGGCTCATGCTCATGTTATATCAAATGGGCGTGGGCACTGTGATTGCTTTAAAATATTCAGTCAAACTAGTTACCAGAAAAAGCCCAAATACTGAATTATTAATTTTTACATTTATTTCAATTATTTTATATTATTTTTATTGTATGATAATGTACAGCACATTGAGTTGTATGTACATTATCAAACTTTCATGTAACTACAGGCTACATCAATGAAAGAGATTTTCATACCTACACATTAATTTATGTCCCTGTTAATTTAAATATCTATTCATTCACTTATTAGCGTATTTAAATTTTCTTGATAGACCTTTGTTTCAAATCATCTATGCTACTCTGTGTGTTTTCATCTTAGTAAACTGCAGGTTAATTCATACATCGTCAATTCTGGTCGAGAAAACCCAGTTAAAGTAATTTTTTATGTGATTCACTGAATTCTACAGAAATTTATATGTAGAATGATTTCATGTAAGGTGGCACAGTGGTGTAGTGGTTAGCACTGTCCTCTTGCACCACCCAGAGTCTGGGTTTGAATCCCGGCCAGGCTCGATTCCCGTCTCTGTGTTCATGGAGTTTGCATGTTCTCTCTGTGCTTGATGGGTTTCCTCCGTTTCCTCCGGTTTCCTCCCACAGTCCAAAGACATGCAGATTAGGCTAATTGGTGTTCCCAAATTGCCTGTAGTGTGTGAATGTGTGTGTATGTGTGTGCCCTGCAATGGATTGGCACCCTGTCCAGGGTGTACCCCACCTTGTGCCTGGGATAGGCTCCAGGTCCCTCGCGACCCTGAATACAGGATAAAGTGGTATAGAAGATGAGTGAGTGAGTGATTTCATGTAAAGTCACTGAATGGCAAAAAATAATAGCTGAGTTTTCACAGACTGAGGCACATATTCTCTTTACCTATTCTATCAGCATTCTTGGACTTCTAATGGAGGCTGCGAAAAGAGTTTAATGAAGGAGTCATTTTACTACATCCAAGGGCCATGCATTAAAATAAAATCACAGGTAATGTTTAATGTATTTTTTAATCAGAAATTACACTTTGCCTGGGAAAATACAATAAAAATGTCACATTGACATTTTTAATAGTTAATGTTACCAAACTCATCTTCGTCTGTCTTACCTTGAGTCGACCGTGGCTGTGGGCTCATTTGAGCTCTTGGAAAATCTGATCTGTTAATTTGGCCACTTTCTCCAATGCATGTTTTTTTTTTTTTTTTTTTAAGGCTATCCATTTCAGACCCTCCTGGTCTGTTCTTATATGACTGAGGTTGGCTGTCTGGTCTGTACCAACTTTATCGATTTGGGACGGGGATTACCTTTGGGAGATATTATCCATCATTTATTGCCACAGAGCCTGCAGTGTCACATGTGTTTCTGTTCTGGTAAAGCGGCCCATCGGGAATGTTCCTGGACCTCCCAATTAGCCACTCTGGCTATGGGCTGGGTCCTAAATAAGTCAATAAAATTTTTCATGACCGATTGTGACCTCATAAGTATTATTTACACTAAAAGAACAATTATTTAACATGTAGGTCATAGAGACATCCTGAGGCAGACAGATAATAGGAAATACATTAGCATTTTCTGGTTAGACAAAAGGGTTCGAGTGGACACAAGCTATTTGTACTGTACTGTATATACAGTATTTTTTATATATATATGTCTCGACACAGGCTATAGGAAGTGTTACCATATAAAGAATCAGGAAGCACAATGAGCGGCTTGTTTTATGAGCATAGAGGCATGGGGTCAGTTTACAAATGATCACAAAACCGTATGATAATAATTAAATAAGCAGTATTATTTTCATTATAGGTGGAACAATGATCGTATACAGTATATGATCTACTCCTATCAATATTGGCTAGATTACTAATAACAAAACAGAATTATAAGTATTTACACTAAATGAGATATGCACTTCTAAATGAATAAAACATATTTTAAAGGTCCCTACTTTAGTGTTCACCATATCTTCTGGAGCACTTTCAGTCTATGGTTTTATCCACTCCAAGTACAAAGACACATAAAAGTTGCACATACAATGAGCTGCTGTCTCCTAGGAGATCGCTCCATCACTGTCACCCATTATATTTCACATACCCTGACCACACACACACACACACACACACACACACACTGTATATGCAAGCATGCACACAAAAATGGTCCCTCTCACTCATTTTTCTCTGATATGATTTGTCCTTGAGGCTATTGTGTTGGAACAGCTATATGTCTTTCAACCACTCCATCCATCATGAGGGGTGTGCCTATCCTGTCATTATACCACTGTTTGTCCACAACAATGCTGTTTTTTTTCAACCTTTGCACCACCAACCTTATCTTTTATTAACAGATTAGTTGCAAATCTAATCACAATCAGAAATTTAAAAATAAATGGAAATTGTTGATAAGTTTTATTGACTTATCAATTGTGACGGTTGGGGGCAGTATGGTGAAGAAGGTGCAATATGGTGGATGGGGCATTTTGGTGAATGGGGACAATATGGAAAGCATTTCACCACATATTATACTGTGTATGGTTGGGAATTTTGTTGGCTGAGGAGCAGTATGGGGAGCAGTATGGGGAGCAGTATGAGGAGCAGTATGGGGAGCAGTATGAGGAGCAGTATGGGGAGCAGTATGGGGAGCAGTATGGGGCAGTGACTCCAACTTACTGTGCATGTCTTCGGACTGTGGAAGCAGGCCATCAAACACTGGGAGAACATGCAAACTCCATGCATACAGATCTGAGGTAAGATTAAACCGACAGAGGTGTGAGGCAACAGTGATGCCTCAAATCCAACCAAACAAACAAACAAACAAAAAACAAAAAATATGTAGTTGTATTTGATTACATCTCTAACAAGTTCTTGTTAGTCCACCATCTTTTGTCATCTAGTTGGAAAAGTTCTGGTTTGTGGTTATTCATGGAAGACCCCATGCAGGGCAGCTGAAGGGCCGCGCTGTGTCTCAGTGGGCCCAGACATGAACAGAATGTGCGAAATTGGCTTAAATCTGCTGGAAGCTGAGCAATTTGTGCAATGTGGTCCCAGGCCTATCTCTGAAATTGTGTGGGTTTCACACCTCTTCTTCACCCCTCTCCCTGATGTTGCTTCAGAAATACGGCTAATTCGTGTGTTTACTGTTGCACAGGCCCTTAAAGACATGCGAGTGTGAATTTATGTGAGAGAGTGAAGGGTAGATGGGAATTACAGGACAATTTACTGCTTGGTGCCAGAATCATTTTCAGCCACCCTGAGACTATGGATTCGGTAGTTAAACAACTTGGTCTTGGTCTTTGAGCTCATTATATCCAACCCCTGCTGATTTCTGTATTCTCCATCTCACTGTAATAAAGGCAAATTGCCTTTTATGCCAAAATTTTCACTATTAGGTTGGAATGCAACAGGGGATGATAATCTGTTTAAATAAAGGTTCTGCAAAGCACATCACGGTGCATCATCCACGCAACGTTATTTAAGCTAGAGATTTTGCTTAACTAAGAGCTCTATAACACAAATAATCAAATATGCATCAACACACACACACACACACTTTAATGTCTAATTGAATGTGACGTATCCATAAAAGCATATGTTTTTTTTTTTTTCTTTCAGTTGAGACCCTGATAGATGTCCATGTCACATGTCAAAATACAAATTACTCCATGAACTGGGTTCAATCCTTAGATCAACGTCCAGCCCAGGTGAGTGTCCAATGTTCATAGTCTTGAACATACACACCAGGAGAATGAAAAAGAGAAATGTCAAGTATTAAAGTAAACCAGAATGAAGAACAGGGAGCAAAAACGAATGTGTGCTGTCAGAGAGCGGTGTAATCTCTATGTTGTTTAGTGTTCCCTTAGGCCCATCCAAAACACCCGCCTGTTAAAGCTGTGACAGACATGGCAGAAGAGAGAGAGAGAGAGAGAGAGAGAGAGAGAGAGAGAGAACAGCTCAAGGGTAAAATGAGGGATAACAAACAAGGCAGAGTCAAAGTGAACATATCTCATGTTTGTACTATACATGTACATTTACATATGCAGTATATAGTCATAAAAACACACCCGACAACATTCTTGTACACACGAACACTGACATAAACTTGAAACAAAAAAGGTGAACAACATCGGTAACTTTGTCATGTCTGAATGTTTATACATTATGTTTAATAACAGTAAATAACAGCAAGTACAATAGACCTAGAATATTGTACCCATTCTGGACACCTATTTTTACAGTCTCTCAAGGAAACTTCTATTAAAACTTTACTAACTAAACTAAATGTTACTTTCTCTTCTCACCCACCATGCTGAGGCTGAACATCTGTTCTTCACTTTCAGAGCCTAAATATAATGTGGATATTGCATAGCTAAGTTCACTTGCGTTGTGATCACCATATGTCCATCCTGGATAGTGATTGCTTTAAAAAGCTAGTTAATCTGTGAATTGAAAGATATAACTTAATAATATATGTTTAAATTAATCCCCCTGTGAGATCATTCATTCAGTTAATGGACATGTTGGCATCATGGTTGCTTTGTGGTTAGCACTGTTGCCTTGCACCTCCAGCGTCAGGGTTCGATTCCCACTTCAGGACCGCATGCATGGAGTTTTCTTGCTCTGAGTACTCCGGTTTCCTCCCACAGTCCAAAGACAATTCACAAATTGCTCGTAGTGTCTGAATGAGCGTGTTAATCTTGACCGGAGGTCCCACTCACTCACTCACTCAACGTCTATACCGCAGGGAGCCTGGAGCCTATCCCAGGGAACTTAGGGTACACACTGGTCAGGATACCAGTCCATCACAGGGCACATATACACACTCACATACTCATTCACACACTACGGACAATTTGGGAATGCCTAACCTGCATATCTTTGGACTGTGGGAGGGAACCAGAGTACCCGGAGGAAACCCACCAAGCACAGGGAGAACATGCAAACTCCATGCACACAGAGACGGGAATCGAACCTGGCTGGGAATCGAAACCCGGACCCTTGAGGTGCAAGGCGACAGTGCTAACCACTACATCACCGTGCTGACTGGAAGTCCCACCACAGCCGTAAAATGGGAATAAACACAATGGTAATCAACATTGGCCTCCACTGTGCCTAGTTGGACCTAACGTAGATGGATGCATGGATTAGGTATAGTTTCTAGATGTTGGGTATAGATATTAGATATAGATTTAGTCATAGATACTCATTCATATACATATTTTCTCATGGCCAGTGTGAAGAGCAGAAAAGACTCAGACCTATGGTAATGTACGTATATGCACCTCAATTCTGATTTAAGACAAAAAAATTAAATAAAATAAAATAAAAAAATAATAATAATACAGCCCATTCCTTAGTCTGAAGGAATTTGTAGCCTAACCTGAATCAAAGTAACTTTTTATGTTTATGGGCTCATATGTAAGCTTAATTTATTAATTATAGTAATCTTTCATGGATGACTTGTATGCTATATTTCCACTGGTCTCCAGATCTATTCTGTAAATATAAGCAACTTATACCTCTAATACAATTTTCCCCCTCTCCTGCAGTATTTCTGAGGGTAGTCCATTAATAATAAAGCATTACATCTTGATACTTAACTTATGTTTTATGCTATACCTGTTCATGGTGTGCTCTCAAGTCATTTTGGGTTAATAACCTTAAGATAAAATATTACCTCTGATCTTAGAGAAGGAGCTTCGCTTGCCTTTGTTAAAGAATGTAGATCTTTTGGAAGCCCATAATTGTTTTTCATCTTTTTGATTTTACAGTAATCTTACATAAAAGTGAGATTCAGCTAGTGTCAATCTTCTTGCAGATTCACTCTTAGTTTATTCTTCAGTTTCACTGTTAAGCCCGGATAAGTATTGTAGTTGTACTAGCAGAATTCATCAGTCCCCCCCCCCCCTTCTTCTTCTTCTTCTTCTTCTTCTTCTGTAGGGATTCACTTTGGTGTAGTTACATAATATCATAATGCTTCTTAATCTCTTTGAATGTGAGCAAAGTGGAACCGTGACATGTGTTCATCCCGTTATAAATCTCTGTAAAGGTGTGAGATGAATTCATTTTCCTTTGAGAATCTTCTGTAGAAGGATGAAAAAAAAAGGAGGAACAAGGAGTAGCTGATGAATTATTTTCTTTTGGAAAAGGTTTCATAATCACTTACAGTATGCTATAATGAATTTAGCTCCGGATGTCTTTATGAGGCTTTTCCTGTCCTGCAGCCAGGGGTCGAAATCAATGTTGTCAAAGTATAATGTGGCAAACAAGTTTGAAAGGTTCTGTGAAGTATATGCTTATGCTGTTAAGACATATGGACATATTATAATATTCCCTAACACAACACAACAAATAGCAAAGAAAAGGTGCATAAATCTAGCCAGGATTTGTTTGCCAACTTGAAAGGATTTCATAAATAATGCATGTAACATTTCTGTTAAGATTGACATGAATGGTCGTTATACATTCCCTCCTTTGTCCTTGCACACAAATACAGTAGCATGTGTGCTGATAGCATCTCCCTTTTGGGCAACTCAAATGGCACAAAGAAGAAGATGAACTGACAGTGATAATGCAGGTATCCCCCTTTGCAGAGGAGCTGAAAAAAACATGGGCCGTAAGCCGATGAAAGACTGAGGGAGATTAGAAAGATTGTCAAACAGTCGCCTTTCCCTCATGGGAAGTGCTCTTTTGAGCTCATATAAAAGACTTGCTATTGGCCAGACATTACAAACTATGGTCATTTTAGCATTTGAAGAAGAACCTAGTGTTGACCAAAGACACATTCAGACCGATGTTATCTTGTATATGTTAGCTCGGTGCCTATGATATTTGCAGTTTTTTGTGTATGAGTTCATTTCTAATTGCAGTTCCTTGTATCTTGTCAGAGGTGTGAAGTATGTTTTAATGAGTGCCAGAGATCAGGGCCCGGTATGACCGTGTACCATCCGAAGTGTAAAAGAGCACGGTCATTGAAGCAAATGCCATGCTAGATGTGTAGGAGCTTGTTTGTCAGTTCATTAAAAAGGTCTGAACATTACACACTCCACTGCAGGCAGCTTTGGGGGAGAGGTGGGACATTGTTAGCAGCCATTGAAGATTTTCAAAGAGATTAAAGGCAGCAAAGTGACAAAACCTCACAGTCTTGACCTTGTTCTTTGCTTTAAAACCCGTGTCACTTCAAAGTCTGCTGATATCTCATGGGCGGTTTTGCTCATGCTATTATAAAAGCCTGCAATTAAATTACCATTGCTTTGAAAATAGGAAACGGTTCATCTGAAAATCTTGACATTTTTCACTCTGTTTGAGGTCTCATTACAGCAAACTGTCACAGTCACCCCGGAGAACATCACATATCATCACTGAAGTTCATAGTAGCCAGAAAACTACTGTGGACAGTTTTTTTTTTTTTAATATCAACTGCTCCATATGACCAGAAGTTTGTGAATCTGTCCATCTATTCCTGATTTAGTGACACATTTTCTCTGGTAATAACCTTCACTATTTTTGAAGGATTTACTCTGGATTTTGGATCATGGCTGTAGAGATTTTGTGCTTATTTAATGACATGAACCTGGGCAGTGATGCTGGGTGAGGAGGTTTGGGGTGCAGTTGGCATTCCAGTCTGTCCCAAAGTTCTTCGATTCCTGGACCTTCATTTGTGCACAGGGACCTTGTCATGCTGCATCTTATTTCTATTAAAGATAAACTGCCATATGTAATGTTTGCAATTGTGTGCTTCCAAGCTGGGTGATAGTTTGGGGAAGAACCATGTACGGCTGTGGTGGTCATTCATAAATAAAGTTGAGTAAAGGTTAACTGTTTTTTATTTCACATATTGGAAAAAATAATTCAATGCAGCAATAAATGCAAATAAAAGTCTATCTTTATAAAATAGCAACTAATACATGTCATGTGGAGCCTCCATTATATGCCCTTCTGTCTAAGTTGTTAATACAAAACCAATAATGTATTACAATATAATAAATACAGTATGCCACAAAATATACAGTACTGAAATGAAAAGACGAACAATATTACTTTGTTGTCATCTGTGAGTTTATTTCTCCTGAAAGAAACAAACACATACTATTAGCATGTTGATTTACCATGGGATGTGTAATGAAAGTGTATGAAGTGTGTGTGCACCGCCTCGCCGTAAATCATACTGTATAGTTCACACAGATTCTCAAACATACTGTATCCCAGAACAGAGGTCGCTGCAGACTCCTGCAAAAGCAGACGATTTTTTTGCATAGTGCAGGAACAGTTCTTTGACGGGTCTTCACAGTTGAACTTACTCTCCTTTAACGTTCACCATAAGTAGGCATCAGGTGGTGTATGATAGGGGAAAGGGGACGGGGATGGGAAGGTACAGTATTGTTCTGCCACTTTTTTCCAACTTGATCCCCATTCACGGCTACTTTCGTATAAGCAGAAAGAATTCTCAACTATGAATGCTTTTTCCTCCATCGAGAGACTCATTTCCAACAACATCTGCCCAACTGGTAACATGTGGGGCAGGAGCAACGCCCCATCGACACATGCACATGCACGTTCGAGATGCGCGAGTTTCAGTACTGTATATTGTAAACCTGTGAAGTGAATGATTGTCAGAGCTATTATTATAGGAAATTAAATCAAACCCTTATGACAAATCAGATGGAATAATTCTGCAAAACTGTGTCATAATATTTATTCTCTACGCTCCTAGTATTATAAAAAATCATACTGTATATAATGCTCGGCTTTGTGTCCTGTGCCAGGTTGAAAAACAAGGGATTGTGGACCACTCTTGCTATAAAAGTTCCTCATAAAGTTACTGTATAGCTGCATTCATTTTTTAGACATTTTTAGAGTTAACTATTGTGCAGGCAGAGGAATTGATAGAAAATAAAGAGAATTAAAATAAAGAGCTATTTCATTAAGACGAGTTGTAAATCATTTAGCTGCATAATTGCCTCCACTGCAACCCCGGTATCTGATGAAAACATATGTATATATATTTATTTAACTTCCCTACAGGGCAGGTCATCGTCTAGACATGCATTAGCTGAAATTGTTTAGTGTTTTTTTTCTGAACATCGTGACCCTTTCAGTGTAAAACTGATTAAAAACAGGAGCTCTACAGTGTACAACCTGTACCTGTGCCGGTAAAAAACAACAACATGTGAGACAACAGCATTTTAACTACAGCACCCTAAAAGACTGGGACTTGTAGTAACTGTACCATGCTTTAAACCAAATATAGTATCATGTGATGTACATGTCTTAGGTACTGATATGAACATTTATTCAGTTTTATTTGCAGTTCTATTTATAGTTACAAACATTAGTTAAAAGTTTGTAGTTCATTTTAATACTTACTTCAGTGCTTTCATTTCACATTTCCTTGCTGTAATTGAATTTAAGCAAAATCTGTGTTGGCGTGAGGGTTCCTCTGGGTTAGTAGTCATTTTGGGGGTGAGTGCTTTTCCAGTCTTTGTACTAGAGCAATGTTCTGCCTTTCCTTCCGCTTTGCCTCCTGTCCGCATTAATGATCGCCATTAGTCCTGATCGTTCGCTGTGAGTGTGACCTGCTTGCTCTGACCTGTCTGGCAGACGCCCTGCAAATTACATGAACTTTAACTAAGTGCAGCTGTCATACCAATATTCATGCACATGTGCTCACACACACACACGCACACACTCACTCGCACACATACACACAGCTAAAAATGTAACAAACCCCTTAAAAACTAACAAGCAAATAAGTAGGCAAATGCATAAACAACAAAACTAAATCTATACCAACCTATACAAATGAGTACTACTAATAATATTTTAGTATATTATATAATAATAGTAATTATTATTATTAGTAGTAGTATTATTGACAACACAGCAGTAATAAAAAATACCAACACAATACAGGAAAAGCAATACATTCTTTGAAAATATATAGTAAATAATAATAATAATAATAATAATAACAGCAACAATACATACTACAATACAATACAACAATACTACTACTACTACTAATACATTAGTTGAAAAAGTAATTATAATAAATAAGTAAACAAATAATAAAATAATTGCTTGCTTACTGGCGTAGTGGTGTAATGGTCTGCACTGTGGCCTCGCACATCCAGGGTCGAGGGTTCGATTTCCACCTCGCGTCTGTGTTCTCCCTGTGCTGGGTGGGTTTCCTCCAGGTACTCCAGTTTTCTCCCACAGTCTAAAGGCAATTGTGGATTGGCATTCACAAATTGGCCATTTTGTTTGTGTCTGTACAGTATGTGTATACCCTGCGATGGATCGGCAGCGTGAACAGGGTTTTCCCTGGCTAATGTCCAAAGTCTCCTGTGATACAGTAGGCTAGGTACAGGATAAACGTTATAGAAGGTGAATTAATGTTGATTTACATAAAGTACATTCCCAGTACTGATACGTCATCATTGCCTGTGTAGGATTTGTTGGATACTTTGGTTCATGGGAGAATGCTGGATTATTAAACTGGGAACATGTCCTAGAGCTTCACCTTTAATTCACACAGTCATTACTCAGAAAGCAGCATAATTACTTCCATGTAAGTAGAAAAATTCCAAAGTTCACCTTATTAGTGTTGTGATTACAGAGCAGAGCTCAGGACCAGACCCCAAGTTAATGAAGCGCTCCAATCAGCTTCTCCCACACAGGCAATAAGCAAAATGACACACCTGAAGCTTTGGGTGCTATGGTATCTAATGGAATTAGACGTCCCGCATATTTCCATGCTGATTTTTCAATCTCAGGTTATAACAGTAAGACCGGTGAGCTCAGAGACTAATGAAATCCGGTGGCGTTTCCAGGAGCTGCTTTTTAATTTTTTACATTTTTATTTATTATATTTTTTTTATTTGCACGAGATTAAAACATGGTTTTGCTTAGAAATAATAATAATAAAGTTTGTTTTCTTTTACACTAAAGATTTAGGGACATTTCTCCACAATGTCCTTTTTAAAAAAAAAATTTTTTTTTTTAGAAACCTAGGGAACTGAAAGTATTACATTTGAGGTAATATTGAATTTGTTTGCCAGACAGTTATACCATGCAAGCAATAATAGCTGAGTAGAGAAATGAGATGGGAATCTGTCACAATTTTGTGTATTTATATGGTCATGTTCAAATGTAAGTACCACTTCTTTTAATTTTATGTGTTTTTGTGTCAAATATAATACAAATCATCTGATCTTCTCAGACAAACAAGAACATACAACTGCAATTATTTATTTAACAAAAATGAAGCCAAATCCAAATAAAATTTTCAATTGGCCAACACTAAGCACAGGATTTAAGAGGGTAAGTTGCAGCCAGATGCTGCTAATCATCAACCCTTGATTAACTGATCAATCAGCAGGTGTGCAGATCTCTATAAAAGCAGAAGTTTTGGCAGTTTGCTGGTCTGGAGCATTTAGATGTGTGTTAACACAATGCCAAGAGGGAAAGACATAAGCAATGGTCTTAGAGAAGCAATTGTTGTTGCACATCAATCTGAAAAGGATTATAAAACCCTTGATAGGGTGATAATTTTGGAAGTGTGATAATAATGTGAGGCCATCTGTCCGACAGCTAAAGCTTGGTTGAAATTGGTTGATGCAAGAGGACAATGATCCGAAGCCCACCAGGAAAGAAAAGAATCAAGGTTTTGGGACGGCATAGTCAGAGTCCAGACCTCAACCTACTGTAACTGAAATGCTGTGGCGTGACCTTAAGAGAGCTGTGCATATGTGAATTCCCAAAAACCTCAATGAACTGAAGCAATGTTGTAAAGAACTGAGATAAGTCATAAAAAAACGATTATTTCAAGTTATTGCTCCTACAGGTGGAACTACAGGCTATTGAATAATGGGGGGTACTTAGTATTGCCCTTAGTTTGTTTGTTTTTTTATTATTATTTTTGTTAAATAAATAATGGCACGGTGGAAATTCTATATGTTGCTGTTCGTCTAGTACTAAGAGGGGCTGTGATCAGATCATCATTGTCTTATTGTCTATACTGCTTTATCCTGTATACAGGGTCGGAGAGCCTATTCCCAGAGACGCACATATGCACTCACACACTACGTGCAATTTGTGAACGCTAATTAGCTTAATGTGTATGTCTTTAGACTGTGGGAGGAAACCCCCAAGTACGGGGAGAACATGCAAACTCTATGCACATACAGTACACATGAGGTGGGAATCGAACCTGGACCCTGGAGCTGCAAGGCGACAGTGCTAACCACTAAGCCACTGTGTGAACATGTGTGTGAATACATTTGTTTAAATGTTAAGGATGTGTAATGAAATTGACTCTTTGATGGTTAACACAGGTGTTAATGTTAAAATAAAACACGTTAGTTTCTTTGGTAGCTCCTACAGTTCTAGGCTATTAAGACATAAACTAGACTGATAATAGTTATAAGAGCCATAATGTAACACATGACCAGATTCTCTATTCAGATGTTCTTTTTATAAATGTTTTATTGCATCTTTTAATTATGAAAAGGACAGTGAGTATGCAATACGTCGTACAGGATCATGCAGGAAAGCACCCTTTTTTTTTGACATTTGTGGTTTCATGGGAATTTATTTCCGTTTTTAAAATTGCATGATCCCATAAAGTACACGCTGTAGCAGGAAAGCTCCAATAAGGAACAGAATGATTACGGCCTAATGGGCATTAGGAATCAGGAGTGTTGTAATGTCATGTTCCGGGGAGGATTTTAAGCCCAGATCTTCCATTTGTCATGCATATGGGTTAGAAATTAGCATAAATGTCATTAGTGCCATGAAATGTGCATCACATATTGGATCAAACATTGAAATGTAAAAATAATATTCATTGTATTAGTCTAATAAATGATCCGATTATATAAATATATACTGTATATCATTCAAATCACAGGTTTATATTAATGCACACAGTCGAATACTTTACTTAGTATGAGTCATTCAAAAGTATTTAATGAAAAAAATATATACAAGGGATGTTCACGTCAAACCGAGACTGATGAAATGTCACGTGAATGAAGGCGTGACACTGATCGACACTTACAGAAGACTTAAAGCACAGCACAGTGATGAGACTCTGAATCGTGCAAATGTTTTAAAGTAGGCCGTATGTCTATGAATGATGATCCCTGAAGAGGTGGCTCAGAGCCCACTGCAGTCATTCCCATGGAGATGTAATGAGCTGAATGCTCTCAGGAAGGCCTGATCTGATCACTAAAGGCGTGATCCTGTTTGTGCAGGACAATGTGCAACCTCATACTGCCCACATCACCACTTGCACATTACAAGTACTCAGCTGGGAGTTATGGTCACATCCCCCGTACAGTTAAGCCATTTCCACTTGTTTGGGCCATTAAAGGAGCTCCTGAGTGGTCATGTGCTTTAGAGGTGAAGCAGGCAGTCTCCGGCGTACTGAGAATTCTTTCTAACTTGATGGTGTCCAAGCACTAGTGTAGCAGGGGATTATATAGGGGAATAAAGGGAGTTTTTATTCTCATAACTGTATATTCTGTTATTC
Source organism: Clarias buthupogon (assembly GCA_030014345.1). Taxonomy (NCBI): domain Eukaryota; kingdom Metazoa; phylum Chordata; class Actinopteri; order Siluriformes; family Clariidae; genus Clarias; species Clarias buthupogon. Next base: position 30,758,762 of record JAQMYK010000038.1, on the reverse strand, counting down.
TGCATAGGCAAAAGTCCTTTGATTTGAACACCCCTCATAGAATGATTGATGTTGGGAAGTTTAAATATAATATTTTGAGGCAGAATTTGTGCTTTAAGGTTTAATAGTAACAAAAAAGCTGCAGTTTTGTCTGTTATTTCAAGACAGAAAAAAAAAATCTTCTATTTAACCTAAACAATAAATAATATAAGCTACATCAGAAGATCTAATCAGAATTACATAATGTGTCTGAATTACATAATTCAGGAAGATAAAAGACATTTTTAGGTATGGTTCACCCAACATCTTGTAAAATCTAGCTTATTTACCTCGATGCTGGGAGACTTCTACATCAATGTCAATATTACCAAGGTACTAAGAAACTCAGATATGAGAAATCAGATATATTACATTCCAAAATCTGGAAAGAGATTAAACTAATAAAAGGAATTGAACTGTAAAAATTGCACGAAAGAAGCTCGTCTTAGTGAAAAATCGATACGTATTGAACATTGTCTGTGTCACCACAAATAAAAGTGTGTTTTAATTTTAAAAAATAAAGACAAGTACAAAAGTGAGCTGGCACGCTGGGGCCTTGATAGGGTCTGCCCCCCCCCCCTCCTCCTCTTCTCTCTCTCTCTCTCCCGCTCTCTCTCACACACACACACACAAACACATTCATTGTAATTACGCCTGAGCCAATATGAGCCTGGCCCTGAGACTTATTGCCGTCGCTTCAAATGTCAGCAGCTCATTGCAGCCTGCTCTAATTAGACTGCAGTAAATGCTGGAGTGACTTTTTCCCCCCCAACCGCTGCCATCGATCTCTACTCGCTTCCTCACTTTTGTCATTTCACACAGTCTCGGAGTGACAATCAGCGTCCATCAGAGATGACAGCTCGGTCTTTTTAGCCGTCCGGCCGTCGAAGCCGCATTAAATCTGTCATGCTGAGTTCAAAGTCACAACTGATGTGAGCTGAAGTGAAATGAAGTGACAGAATAAGGCGAGCTCTTTACGTCCACTTTATAAGTGCATTGTGGAAGCCGGGTTAGGTCAAAGGTTAAAGGAACCTGTCTGGGTAAAATGATTGTGTACTGTATCTGTTTATCCAAGAGCAGACATACAACAAAGTAAACTAATCATGGCCTGATGATATCTATTGACATTATCTGAGTCTGTGCTGAACGGCTACCACTAAGGGGCAGGCTTACACAGCATATCAGTCTTTTGAAATATAGCCTCAGCCGCTCAGAACATGAGGAGAAAAATGGAATTTTTTTTTTGTGTGTTACACAAGTGGCCCCCAGGTCTTAGGCTGTGATGCTGTTTGACATAGCAAGCAAGTGTAAATGATTGTTGACAGTCTGGCGTCAACACTGCGGGGCTTCTTACAGAAGTCAGATACGATCAAACAATTTTGTATACAGCTGTTTAGAGGCTTCAGGACTCCAGTTTCTCTACTGTAATATTTAAACAGGGGTTATTATGTGAATCAAATACAAGCTGGGGGCACTTTGTTAGGGGTCGATAGGTAGAAGAAAAAAAGAGCAAAGCCGTTGAAGGTTTACTCAGTGTTCAGAGCGAGTGTGTGTGTGTGTGGATGTCATTTGGTGCTCTGATGTGGATCTGCAGACGTTTTCTCCTGTCTCAGTTTGTCATAATTGTATATTTTCATATGAAAATCAGGTTAGTGTTATATAATGACTGAATGGAGAAAAAAAAAGAATAAAGAAAAAAACAAGGTAATATACTTATATGATAAAAAAAGATTAATTAGTTACTTAATTAATTTATCATGCCTTTAGAATATGTTAATTTCCTCAACGTTAGCTGCTCATAAAGCCGGTTCTTTCTTTACTTCACGCAGCGATTTTATATAAAAGATGTCACCCGTTGAATGCTCAATTCTAATTGGTTAATTGTTGACACGCTTGAACGTTCTGTTTATAGACCATTTAAAGTCTCTATTTTGTAACTGTTGCTTTTCCACTACAGGAAAGTCTTCCTGCTTTCATGACTTTCATTATCATGCTACTTTACTTCAAGAGAGAGGAAATAAAGAGAGAAAGAATGACGGTTTATAGCTGCTGTAATGTCCAAGTGAACTCTTCTTGCATGTAGGAACAAACTCCTCTTGTATAAGTGAAATGAAAGCACTTACTGTAACTGGAAAATAAGCTTCTTGGTGGAAATGGTGACTCCACTTTGTGTTAGGTCGTACAAACCCTGTTGTTGGTTATTTTCCCATGATCGCACACCTCATTATATTACTCTTTTCAGATATAGTCAATGATCTAGCAGTTTGACAACAAAATGAGAAATCTCCATAGAAGCAAGACATATTGCAAGCTGTTAGAAAGTATTTTGTACAATGTTCTCCAAATCACAGGTTCAAACTGCCAAACGTTTCCATCAGGATTGTTTTGGTTTTATATGAACATGTGCAAAGTGGTTCTGCCTGCTGTTTGACCATCTTTTCTGATAAACCTGACCTTCTGTGTTGTGATTGGTTACATTTAGGCATTTGGCAGATGCTCCTATCCAGAGCAACTTACATTTTCTTGTTATACATCTGAGCAGTTAAGGGCCTTGCTCAACGGCAAGTTTGAACCTGGGACCTTCTGAACTGTAGTCCAGTGCCTTAATCACTGAGCTACCCTTTACCCCTAGTTTACCCCTATATTTCATATGACATGGTGTGCCGATCAGTGCCTCTTCATTAGTCAAAGACTCATTGGATGAAAGTAAAGACTGGTGGAAGAGAGTTTATTTATTTATTTTTTAGTTTATTGATCAGGAACGGCACATGAAAAATGTTCCTCCTGGAAACTTGTCTGGTCACCTAATTTGGCAACCATCAGGCAACCACATTAGGAAAGCATGTTCAGCTAAAATATATTTCTTTCAAAACATGAATAATATTTACATACTGAATAGATTAGCAAAGGTTTAAACAGCTCCTCATCATGGTACAGGGATGTGCTGTATGAAGTTCAACAAACTGCATATACACCATATGGATAAAAGCATTTGGCCAAACCTGTAATTGTATCCAAATACATATACGTCAGTACGGAGTGGGTCCCCTTTTGCAGCTACAGAGGAAGCTTGGATTGCGAGTAACTTATGCTGAAGCATTAAGATTTCCCTTCACTGGGATAAAGGGCTAGATTGATTGAAACACCTGAATTTAATAATTAACACGCTATGCCAAATACTTTGTCCAAGTAGTGTAGATCGGTGGTCAATGGCTTTACACACACAATGTGTGTATCTTACTTCTCATGTACACATACTGCAGGGTATCACAATTATCGCTCTGCTTACGTTCCTTTTTTGTAAATATTACTTCCATAAATAATGATGCGCATCAAGACTTTCAAGTGCATTAGAACTTTGGGCTAGTGCTAACTCCTCATGTAGTCTTGTAAATAACCTGGTGGTTTCATTTGTTTCAATAGCTTATGTTTCAGTGAACAATACCTAATGCATGGAGCATTATATTAGAATATTAGCGTATTTAAAAAAAAACACTTTTATCTTTGAACATTTGAATTGTCAGAGTCTCCCTTGGGGATGTGAACACAACTGACTTATGAGAACAGTTTGACGTCATTGCACATCATTCGACATTCAGCAGTCCTGCCTTAATCTCATTAGTGAATATGGCTACGCCAACTTCACGTGTCTCACACTGGCATAATGTTAATACATCCCTGACATGAAGCAATACAATTAGGGCAAATACAAATCACAAATCATCGGCAGTGTTCTAATATTACTTGAGTCAGTCCGGGGAGCTCTACGTACATACTGTATGACGCCGTAAATGTATCATTGTGAAAATTTTGGTGAATGGAGATCTCAGCTAAACAGACATGTATTCGTTTTGTCTCCCTATTTATGACGTCGCTGTTAGGTAGGAGTTCATAAGTACTGGAGACAGAAGGAGCCAAGATATTGACTTGGTCTCAGTCCTGACAGGGATGAAAGAATATATACAAAGCTCACTTCAACTCACCTCTCGATCACATCACAGGACGTGACTGTACTGCAGATGCAAAGCTTAAAAGTTAAAAGCACAGCTGTATGTCTGCGTCTCTAAATATGCATTCTTGAGCGGATACTGTCACAGCTAGGGACTGGAGGTGCTCAGTTAAACATACATTTATGTTTGTTCTCCCTACAAAGATATCCGGATGCAGGACTGAGGTGTGTTTAATGTGGTGGAATGCTAAACTGGTGGCCCTCCAGGACTCTAACGCTCTTGTCACAGTGGATGGAGTTTATAGAGCATTAGCTGTCCCTATTATTGCCAGCTCAGGGTAATTAATGGGGATTAAATTGGGTGGAATAAATTGTCAGGGAGAAAGGAAGGGTTTAACTGGTGACATTTGAGCTCGTGGACTTTAATTGTGGCAATATTTCGGAGCAGTTTGAGTGTTTGGTGAGTTTGGTGGGTGTTTGATGGCTGATAGCTCAGAGATAAGGAATTTGATGAAACATATGGCAACTTTCTGATTCATAATTTTTTACTTTCAGAAAAAGTTAAAAGGTTAAAGCCTAAAAAAAGCTGACCAGCTTTAATATAATCAGTGATATTATTATTTTAGGTTGAAGCCCACGTACATGTCTCCCCGTCTTTCCGTACACCTTACTTATTAATACAAAGAAATCAAATGTTGTAAGGCTGACTATATTACGGCTGGTCATCTTTAAAGGTTCAGTTTTCATAGTCTACTTGCCTTTATTTGTAAGTAAGTAAGCCATGCTGTGTTGTACTTTTGTTCGTATTTCATGAGCGGCTTGTAGGTGCATCATGGTCGTTTCAGTGTCTTCCGCATACTCTGTCTATACACAGTAAACTATCACATTGATTGGCTCTGTTGAGTGACATGTCCAGTATATTCACGCCCACCTTGAGAAAAAAAAAGTATGCTGCAGATTCAATGGCAAATACCGAATGACTGAAATTTTTTTATTCCATTCTGTCCAGCCAGAATTTGTCACAGTTTCACACAAAACTGGTAGGACAGAATTTAATGAAACTTTGCCAAAGGCTCAAGGGAACTTAGCTGGCATGCTCCTGTACAGGTTTCCAGACCTTCCAGATGATTTCTTAACCTTCCTGCTACCTATCTTGACCTGTCAGTGTGTGCGATGGCTTTACTGACACAGTGAGCTCCCTGATCTGCATCCCTGCGTCACTGATATTTGGAAGCCCTTTAGTGTTTCATGCACTCTGTCTGAAGGCTCTAAGAACCATATAAATGCATTCATTCTCATATGCATGCACACACACTCACACAGTCATCTAGATTTAGTATGTGTGCACATATTGTTTTGCTGTTGTTCTGGTTCAAGTAATTCAAGTTGCTTTCTCAGGCCTGCCTGTCATACTTCATAGTCCACACAGCTCTTAAGGCAAGACTCTGTTTCCTATTCTACTTGTGTTTGTGTGTGTGTGTGTGTGTGTGTGTGTGTGGGTGTGTGTGTGTGTGTATACACATGTATGTATGAGGGGGAAAAGGAACTGAAAAGGAGACAGACAGAAAAGCAGATTGTCTACAAACAGAATTCTCTTTTAGAAACATGCCGAGTGTCTTGGTTAGTGACGGAACAAGACAAACCCTTCCTTTCTTTCAAGCTGTCTCTGTCTGTCCTTCCACACTTTATGCTTTCTTCTTTTAATATATCAGCCTAAGTGGGATTGAAATTGAGGGTAGGGTTATGGAAAAAGTCGAAGTATACTCAAAGCAGTGAGAAATGATTATGAAGACCCAACAGAAAAGTTGGTTGTACTTCAGTACATTCGGGTCAGATTTAAGCCATAAAAGTGTGACTTTAAGTGGTAAATATATGATTTATTTAATTTTATCCTAACATTTTCTTTTGTTTAAAACTCTTTTCTTAATTGCTTGTGAAATTGAAATCGATCTGAGTATAGATTTTAATGCCTACAAAGCATTTATTCGCAATGCCTCCTTTAATACAAAAACTTGTCTCCTGGGTCGGGCAAGTTTATTGCAAATTGTAACAATGGAGCCATAAATACTGTAGACTGTGTATTCTGTTTGCTGATTGAGTATCTGATTATAACGGATTTTTAATAAAAATAAATAAAAAGTGCATCACATTATATACCCTGATCGGTAAACATTATACCTGGCACTGCGTACGTTCCTCTTGTGCAGCCAGGGCAGCTCTGACCCCTCGAGGCATGACTCTACAACACCTCTGATGGTGTGCTGTGGTGTCTGGCACCAGCAAGTTGGCAGTGGATCCTTTGGAAGCTGTGGGTTGTGGGGTGGGTCTTCCATTTGCGCCCAGTCAAATTGGATCTGAAGAGTTTGGAGGCTGGGTCGATAGCCTCAGGCCGCCAGCGTGCTAGGCTCCATGCATGGTGGGCTGTGATGCACTGGGTGTTCTGGTTCCTTTCCACTGTATCCAGCATTGACTTCTTTTTTTTTTTTTTTTTTTTTTTTTTAGCAATTTATAAATGCTATGGTTGATCAGGGTATATTAAATTCTCACAATATTCAGTTACTTATGGTTTACACTAAACTGGAGGCTACAGTTAGTAAGAAATGTCCTTTTGACAATAGGATCATAGTGAGGGTTAGGTGTCATGATTGCTTGTGTGTGAAGAAGTGGGACACAGATGCAGGAGTAGTTAGTTTCACTCAGTCTCGTCTTTATTTAACTCAATTTCAATCAACTCAAAGTCTTTGGAGTCAGATATCCTCTTTGGAGGGAAACACGAACTGAGATATGCACATTAACCAAAAA
>JAQMYK010000038.1:30694727-30730014 GCA_030014345.1 Clarias buthupogon | reverse complement strand
AGGCTTAAGATAGGCTTGAGATTAAGGCAAGGCGCACGCTCAGTCAGCCAGCCGCATTAAAAAAAAAACTATAGCGCTTCATACCGAACATTTTTTTTATCGTTATCGACAATGGTGTACCGTCAATAAATACCGATACCGTTTTATGGCCCAGCCCTACCTCAACATCTGTATATTTATGCAATAATGCAACATGAATGGCTTTAACTTATGTATTTGCAAAGCTTTGGAACTCCTTCAAGTCTTTCCAAATAAGCAACGTTCTAGAACATCTGTCTCTGCCTTGGTGACTCTAGGGACAGATCTGTGCAGACTGGAATGCCTGATTGTTGAAGCCTGAGACACTGCTGTCTTGCTTTTCACAAACTGAGAGACCATGAGCAGTAGGAGGGAGGGAGTGAGGGAAGGACAGAGGGAGAGCTGTAATGAACTCGGGCTTTCGGCGATCTCATTAAAGCCTGAGCTATACAGCCTCCCTGGAGATGCAGATTATAAAACTTTAGATGTTTCAAGATTTGCAACAGGCAGAAGTGGTTGAGTTTAGAAGAAACGACAGATTCAAAGCTGAAAGAGGATGACAACGAATGAGTTTGAGTAGACAAGATTAAACAGAGTGCAAGACAGACAATAGCATGCTGACGACATCAATATTTTAACACGGTTGATATCAGCCTGTGTAAATGCAGCCTAAAACTGAACAATGTTATTCACCTCTTACTTAAATGCAGTTTTTTATACAAGTTTTTTGCATTACTTTCTGTCTGATGGTTGTAATCATGTTACTTTGTTTGTCAATACAATGCAAAAATAATAAACTACATACTGTAAATGGGAGAGAATTTATTAATTCATGACATTGTCCCTAGGTGGTCAAGGACGGAAGTCAAGACATTTTTGAGGAACCCCTTATACATTTCTATTCAAGAAAAAAGTGGCACCCTCATAGAGGTAAATAATGTGAGCAAGTCACCGTGAAGGTTCACTTAAGCAGCTGCATAACGACACATGTAACAGTCACTGTGCAGTGTTTAGGTTCAGATTTACATTCCTCGCTCCATATAATTCTTGCTAGAATAATACATATTATACTCCAGTAATCTGATTGGATGGGAGGCATTCTATGAGTGATGATGATAGTCCATAATAGCACTGTGACGTTTAACTATATGTATCCGTCTGTATCACAGGTCTTCTAATAACTGTTGATTACACTAACGCTTAGTCACCAGCATGGGTGAAAGTATGATCCTCAGTACTGAGGAGAAAGCAGCTGCCTGCCAAAACCCACATTCAAAACCAATCAAGGAAGCACTTTCAACATAAAAAAAAAACCCCACATCAGATAATGTTAGTCTGTTCACAGCTAATGCAAGGTACACAGCTAATTAGCTTCTAACACAAGGCTGAATTCCAAATCCTTCTCTAACGCAAATAGCTCTACTTGGTGTGTGGAACGTGGGATTGTACAGCCTTCATAGCATACTAGCTTTTCCATTTAACACTATTTGGGATTTCATCCCAGTACTTAGAACCACCTCCATGGTTTATTCTGCTCACCTTTTGACTGCATAGTTGTTGTTGTTGGTCTTTTGGCTGATCTGCACAACAACTTGGCACTGGTTTTACACTGGATGCCCTACCTAATGAAACCTTTCCATTTTATCCGGGCTTGGGACCAGCACTGCATCCAGTTGCTGGGGTTTGGGCATACAGTAGGTTGGGAATTGTACCTGGGCCTTCCACATGGCAGGTGAGAAACCTACCACTGAGCCACCAAATTCCTTTTGGCTACATAGCACCAATGCGAATGTAAAACTATTTAAACGCCTTTTAATTACACTGTCCATGTAATTAAACCACAACTGTCCACTGCCAGCTCTGCCATTAGCGGTTGGTCAGTTCTGTCGGTTGAGAAAGACACTCAAGATTGAGCTCAGGTGAATCCTGTATCCACTGATCATCCTTGAGACGTTTCTACAACTTGATTGGAGTCCATCTGTGGTAAATTTAGCTGATTTACAAATGCACACACGTCAATATGAGGTCCCATAGTTAACATTCTATGTCAGAGCACAAACCAAGCCATGAAGTCCAAGGAATTGGCTGCAGACCTCAGAGACAGGATTGTATCCAAGCCAAATTTCTGCAGCATTGAAGGTCCCAATGAGCACGGTGGCCTCCATCATCCATGAATGGATGAAATTTGGAACCACCACGATTCTTCCTCTGCTGGGCCACCTGGCCAAACTGACCAATGAAGTGTGAAGGGCCTTAGTCAGGGTGACCTAGAACCCGATGGTCATTCTGAAAGAGCTCCAGCATTTATTTGTCTAGAGACGAGAACCTTCCACTCAAGGTCTTGCAGTTGTACTGAATATTAATATACCTTAATTAACGTTGACTGCATCATAGCCATGCTGATGTTCAGTACAGCAACACTTTCTCATGTATGATTTTGCTTAAATACATATTGAATCATGTTATATTAGATACTGTAAATAATTACATTGCATTTGTAACATCCAATAAAGACGTTTGTTAGAATTGATATACATTTTTCATGAGATCATAAAGGCATAATTTGCTTGAACAGAAAAAAAAAAAAAAAACTCTTCATGCAACAAAATCCTCAAATCAGCCCTTATGGTTTTATCTTTAAATGTAGTTTGCTTTCTTTTGTTCCCATGGTTCTCCTTGTAATGGTCTATTATGTCATGCGAATATTGCCTAAGGTGCTATAACTGTGACTGTCTCTGCCTGATCAATATGAGAGGCTGAAGTGAAATTTGATGAGCTCCCAATATCAGCAACACAAGATGATTTGGGCACAATATCCGCTTCTCTGAAGAATGAAAGAAACAGATAAAGAAAAAGTGAAGCTCTTAAGAAGCTGTTACTCTATTGATTGTGTCTCTAACCTGTGCACTCTCTAAAGTGTTTGTTCATTGTTTTTTTTCCTAGGGGGTTAAACTGCAAGAAAAAACAAAAGAAAACAAGAAAGCCATTAAGTATTGCCCCTGGAGAGAGTTACACTGCATGTGACATCTTGATTGTGTGATCAACATGAGTCGTCTTTAGTCATATACCACATACATTGTAATAGGTAAGGAATATTGCACCTAAACCATGCTGCTTTAAAAAAAATGTATCAACTACGTTATGTTGTCTAATGTGAAGCTGTTAGCAAAAGTCTATTCTGTAGCAGCTAGCAGCATGCCTTTTTATTCCTTTCCTTTTATTTTTGTGCAATTTATTTTTATGTAAAGGAAAAAAATCCTGTCAATTACATGCAACAATAGCAGAGCTAACAGACCGACACATAAATAAATGGCTAAATAACTCAACATGAATTACACCACTACTGTTTGTGTAGAAAATAAATCAGCCTTAACTGTGTTATCTGCTTCCACTGATATTTCGCACAACCCACTTCCATATTTCGCATCCTGCCTAATCTTGCAAATAATTAGCCATAATACTACTACTACTAATAATAATAATAACAGTAAAGTGATGTGAATAATTACCAACAAGTGTGGTAAGTAGTGAGCTGGTCTGAGTGTTGCATCACAGCACATACAGTACTACAGTAGGTAGTGGCTTTCAATTAGAAATCTCATGGCTTTGACCATGAGTGAGTGAGTTAGCAAGCACTCAACGTCAGGCAGATTCAATACGCTCCTGTGTTGTATAGTATAGTATTGTATAGTACTGTAGATGGAGTAAGAGGAGATGCCAGTTCAGGATTTGCATTGATAAAAGCATGAGTACATTCAGTACAGAACCATATCTGCTTAATTATATTAATTCCATATGTCATAACTAATTCTGAAATAATGAAAAATACATTCAGCTAGGATTTTTTTTTCTATTTTAATTTTTGCTACCATAATGGCAATTATTAATTTTTTTTATCACCCCCCCCCCCCCCCAATCCCTTCATTTTCACAGGTTTGAAAATAATTCAAAACCTTACCAATGATGAACAGTAGGATAACGATACTCGAATGTAAATCATTCGAACTCAGTGACAGCCTACTGCATCACCACCAAATGCTTTTTTCGTCCTTGAGCTGCTTTGCCTGGCCTTTAGTTTACAGGATACATGGGATAACTGAAGATGATTCCACTTAATAACCATGAAAATCACTTGAATTGCATAATATAAACAGTTTGACTATGCTGCCTTATAACAGCAATTGCTCGAATAGTTCAGGGACTGAAAATGCCATGAATGGTTTTGTATCCATCAGTAAATGGTTGGTGAAGTGAGCAAAGTGGACTTTATATCTACAAAAATGCATTTCTTGTATAACAATTGCATCTTTGAGTTATAGCAGGGATCGATTTATGGTCACACTATTTATGACCATAAATTGAATGAGGATGGGTTCTCTTTTGAGTCTGGTTCCTCTCAAGGTTTCTTCCTCATGAGTTTTTTCTTGCCACAGTCAAACACACACCAACCCACCCCCCCTCCCATTAGGGACAAACATTTTTTTTTACATGTATGTCCAGAATTTTTAATTTCTTTAAAACTGTTTAGCTACAGTGTCCATTGTAAAATTCTGTTTAAGATAAGGTGACTGATCCTGCTGTTTAAGAACTACGTTTTGTGTCAGTGTCCATCTGTACTGTGCATTAAACTGAATCTGAATAGAAAGTATACAGTAGGACTGCATGCCTCATAATTCTTCCTGTTACTTCAAGTCATTGCCTTCTCAAGTCAGTATGTACCAGTGAACCAGTTCCAACATGTTTGACAAATAATGCTGTATTGCTTTGGGTCATTTGCTCTTCCTTTCCTTCTCTACTCTTATTTGCCGATCATTCTGGCACAAGGTAAAGTAAACTTTGGCTGGAAGTTTTTAAGAAGCTTCCTAGCCATGTCTGTTCTGACCTTTCTGTTCTTGATGAGTGTTATTCCTTCTGTGTGTGGATTCAGAAAGGCGTTCTTGAGTGTAGCTAATTATTATGCCTATCTCCTCAAGTGTTTGTGACGTGATGTGAAGTGAAGTTTTTTTTTTCATCAGCAAGGAAAGCAATTCTTTAATCGTCCACTTTAGTGGTCATCCGTGGTCTTTCAGGCCTTTTTGTGTTGTTGATCTTGCCACAACATTCCTTCTTTTTAAGAATGGACCAAATTGTGGATTTGGTCACTCTTAAAGTTTCTGCTATCTCTGATATGTGTTTTTCTTTCTTTCTTTATTTTAAAGCCATCGACACATCTTTGGCCTACAGTACATATTCATAGTTTCTATAAGCTCTATACATTATGCAGCTACCAAATGGAAATTAAACACTTGGAATCAATTCCAGACCTTTTTACTTTCTTTATTGTCATGAAATAACTGAGAAACGTCAGACTCATTAGCAGTCAGTTGTTCATTTGGAGAGGTTATGTAAAAAGAAAAATCTGTAATTTCTGAACAGTGCATTTGATATTTTTGTTATAACCTGGTAAAAAAAAATCTTGGTTTCTTTATTTCAAATCCATTATGTTTATGTTCAGGTGCAAAATTCCAAAAACTGTCACTGTCAGTATTTTCCAGCTTTTTTTTTGGGATTTAATGTTTTTGTAAAAAAAAAAAAAAAACTGTCCAGAACACCTTGGAAAATAATTTCTTTATTTTTGGTTAAAAAGATATTCAATTATGTTATTAGTTTAAAATCAGTAAATAACAGTACAGTAGATAACATTTTGGGAAATGATTTGAACAGTAAGAGTAATGAGCTGACCAAGTCAATCAAGCTGCAATCATTCCCCTGCTGAAAAAAGTCATCAAATACCCGAAACGGCTACCTTTCCTGGCACGCTTACAGCATTGATTATGAAATACTCTGAGGCTGCTCTCACCTTTAACCATTTCCAGCCAACACTGGCTCTGCTACAGAGTGAATCAGTCTAGAGAAGATGACTTCGCCACCGCTCTTTACATCAAATTCTCCCACCTCAGACACCTTGAGCTACGTTAGAAAATGTTTCACAGATTTAACTCTATCTACGACATCATTGTTCTAGGCAGCCTGGTCAGCCAAAATTACCAACTTATAACTTCATATAAATCAAGGACTTCCTAAAACATGGAAATTGCTTACATGTAGTTTGTCTATACGCCACCCTTGCTACACCCCCCATGCCGCCCCATATACCTGTGCTTCCACCCACCCTGCAACACCAAGCACAATCTTGCTTTGAATTCCTCAGTTTGACTTGCTGCCCTCTGGCAAACACTTCAAGTCAATCATATCACTGACGAAATGATTTAAGAATAGTTTCTACCAACTGTTTGGAACAATTTTCACTAGGTAGGTAGGTACTGAAAGTTACCTTTACAAACCCAAAAGCACTTTAGTACATACTTTCTCAACTGCCCTACCTGCAGTTTAGCAGACATTCATTACATTATACCTGCTTTCTTATATGTTTAGTGTATACTGCTGTCTGATCACATGGTTCAATGTTTGTACTGTACTTTCTTTCTCTGTTGTTGTTTTATTCTACTTCATTTTATTACACTTCATTTTGTTGCACCCTGTGCTTCCTATATTTCTATTTTATAAAACTGGCTGATCACATTATATACAGTATATGTATTAATTTATTTTCCTTCTATTTTTACGTTTGAGTCTATTTTTAATGCACCATCAGGAAAATTACTACTTAATTTTGTTGTACCCTGTGCAGTGATGATAAATATCTTTTTATCGATGCTCACTGCAATTCAACAAATGTGGAATATCTTCAAGTGCAATGCTGAACCTGCTTTTCATATTTTTATTATATAGAAATTATTTGTGATAATCTGGTTTCTATTGGTACTTAATTTTATTGTACCCTTCGTAATTATTCTGTCTGTCTGTCTGTCAGTTTCAGCTGCCTATCCACCCATGATCGCAAAAACATGGAGCAGTGAAGAAAGACTGTCATATCTGGGAGTTGGTTGATCTACAACACTAGCAAGATAACATTGTCTAACCTGAAAATAATGTCTAAAGTACATGTTCATAATCTACTCTGCTTACAGTAGCTAAGCGCCTCAAATGAACTAACCCAACATGATTTCTGACAGAACGATTATGCTAATAAATATTCCTGCTAACACTAGCTAATCAGCTAAAATTACTTGACCTGTCTGCACCTCTGAGAGGAGTTCTGTCTGTGCCCTCCTAACCTCTATGCCTTTATGTTAATTTCAGCAGCACCAGATGTGTTTTTCCACAGATTAACTAATTGGAAAAAAATGTTGAAAAAAAATCTATCCATTTATACACAAAGACAAGATAACATGCAACATGTTGTATTACTGCGATTCTCCAGCGGTGGAAAATTTACTGATAATGACGCTTTGATTTTTCAACATTGGTAGGAAAGACACACATCCCATGAAGAATCGAACTGGTGAACATTTTTACAGGTGGGCTCAATGATTTGCGCCTCTCAGTGCCTGGACGGCTCCCCAGAAAAGCTCACTAAGGCATTTAGCCTTACACGATCCACACATTTTACATACACACTATCAAATATAGGTTTATTTATCTTTTTGTAAACATTTCGAAATGTAATGTCTGTGTGATGTGTGGAAATTTCAGCTCACTGTTTTTAGTTATTAGCACCTGATAACTATTGAACTTTATTCATATTTTCAAATAATAATAAGTTTAATGAAAGATTAATGTACAATGGTCTTCAACATGAAAGTCTTACAAAGCATTGATATACATCCAGTGGCTGGGAATTGAACCCTGGCCTTCCGCATGGGAGGCAAAACACTTACCACTGAGCCACCAGGGCCCAGGGCAGGCATTCCTGTTTATCCCTTCCTTTTATCTTTAAATAAAAAGAGTTTTTATATGGAGGATGTGTAATGTGAAATAAAGGATGAAGTACCTTAAAAAAACATATAAAGTGACTGTGATGACCCAGAAAGCAAGTAACCTGATACTTAAAAAAAAAAAAAACTACCTAAAAAAAACAAAGTGACTATACTGTATATGTTTATGTATATAGTGCAAATATACTATATTTGCACTATATACATAATATATAATATATTGATGTATAGTATATATTGCATGTGTTGTGTAATGTAAATATAGTGAGTAGTATACAGTGTGTGGAGATATATATATATAGGGGTATAGTGTAAATATACACAAAATTACTACTGGGGTGTTGTCCAGAGCAGCATAACCCCACCTTTCACTTCTTCAGGAGCCCCAGGTGGGACAGACCAGCTTTTCTTTCTCTTTCCTTCTTTCTGCTGGATTTAGTGGCCCACCTGGTACCAGCACCTTCAACTCATCCTCAGGCAGTCTCGATCCTGTGTGCCTCGCAGTGACAGACCAGACCTCACCCTCAGACCACTGAGCCACCGGTGCTTTCAAACAATAAATCTTTTTTTGGGGGGTTTATCTTTTACTTTATATTACCCATATAAAATAAGTGTCTTTCTAAAGAAAAGAACAAGCTTTGAACCCAGATCATCTAAGCAGGAGACCAGCTCACATACTCGATGAGCTATCCTGGAGTTGAGACACAGCTTTGCTTTAAGGGCTCTTGTCATTTACTTTTATGTTATATTGGAAAAGACTTGGTCAAGAAGAAAAAACTCTAACGACTTTAGAGTCTCACTGTGGTACAATGGATGTGTCCCTATTAGGTTACAATTTGAGGGTCTCTGGTTCAATCCTTACACAAGGTTAGGCTAGGGTTTGTGTATGTGCTATGATTCTCTCTCATCTCACAAACCAATGTCTACAATACTAGACACTTAGGCAGTGTGTCAAATAAACCACTGCCATCCTAATGAGGATAAAGTGCTTACTGAGGGTGTGTTTCATGGGTTTATCCACAGTTCCTACATTAATATATGCTTAAACATTGGTCTCTTATCTTAGCTAAAGCTTAAATCACATTCAGGAAATGAGTAATTAGTTTAGCCCACTAGCACTGCAACTGTCAAATTCAGTTAATTAAATATTTAGATTGAGATTTGGATCAAATCTCACTGCTGGTTCCAGATGTGCTTAAAAAAGTATGCAAGAGAGTGAAAGGATGCATTTAGATATTATTCCAGAATTCTTCTCTCATGCAGTCTGGTCTGCTTCTGTCTGTTTTGCATCCCCCTTCTTACCCCATCTGTCCCTCTGGCTTCACGTGCAGCAAGCTCCACTATTTGCTCCATCTGTTGTATGGGTGCTGTTCCAATCAGTGCCGATAATTATTTTCAGAATGCTTGACCTAGTGTTTGTTCAATATAAAAGCTAGGAAATAACTGTTGTCAAATTTGCAACAAGCCACAAGAACATTAAATCAGGGTATGTAGAGTAAGCCTTTTTGGCCTGCGCTTAAGTAGGTCCACTGTTAGCCCACGGATGGTGGAAAGCCTTTAAACCTTTAAATAAAGGTCCTGAATGATAGATTCTCATAACCAAGCACAATTCATGACATTTGCAAATGATGCAAAATTGTAAATAAATCAAGTAGAATTTTGCATGACTGTGTAAAATGTGCACAAATGGCTCTGTGGGTTCATTAAAGGGTGCACTGGAAAATTATGCTTCCATGCTTATTCATAGCACGTCGTACCCGTAAGCATCCGTAAAGGATGCGACAGCTCGGTGTGAGAAGTGTAAGGCATTTTGAAGTAGCAACAGGAAGTAGTGGAGGAGTCGGAGTGAAAAAAAAACCCTCCTCTCTCTGAGCTCTGAATGTCGCCCAAACTACAATGAGTCCGTCAAAGGTACCGTCAATCCCTAAATTAAAGAACAGTAAGACACAACCTCTCCCATTCTTTCTCATTGCTGTCGCCTGATTGATTTTAAGCTACTGGATATTCATTGCTCTTTATGGCCTCCTTTCCAAGTTTTTGCCTCATCAATTTTTAAGTGGCAATTACATTTTCAATAGCCATCATACTCTCACTCAAAACAGAATGCCAGTTTATGTTTCCCAGCTTAGCAGTGAACCTTGTGGAGAAATCTATACATGGCCATCGAGATGAAGGTATTTACGGTTTCCAAGGATGATATCAGAAAAACATGCATATTGAAGCATGAGTAATGTCTGCTATTTTTATAGCACATCCTGAAGTGTCATCAATGTTCATACCGAGCACAAGACTGTGCTCATTCATCCAGTCAGGGTACTGTTTTAAAATAAATGCAGTACTATAGCTCATAGATGTTGTCTGGCTTGGTTAATCTGCCTAATGATAGAGAAAATAAAGCAAAAAGACAAACACGTTTAGTGAAGTCAAACATAGAGCCTGCAACCCTGACCTGAGAGGAAAAGACCAATGATCATACTGTACATACTTGCAACCAGGTTGGAAAATGTTTAGAAGTTTTTTTTTTTTTTTTATTATTCAGAGAAAATGTACTTTATTATGCAAATTCTTGACCCATGGGTTTTTAATACCAACCTGAATTTCACTGAAATTCAGTTCTACATTCCATATTTCTATTTATAATTATACATATCTATATAGTTATTCAGCACTGGTCTCCTTTGGGAGGGAAAAATCTTTACGCAATTGTACTCCTAATATAAATGAAATAATTCACTATAATACTGTGTACATTACAAAGCAAGACTTTTTTTTTTTAAACCAAAGTTAAAGTGAGTTAACTACAAATCAAGTTAAGCACTGTAGTTGTTACATATATTGCTTCAGTCTTAGTGCCAGATGTATCTACTATAACATGCATGCCTGCTATTACCAAGAAACATTGATCTCATTTAGCATATAAAAGGATTAACAGCGCAGTAATGTGCTTCCCGAGTTCTCTCCAGACGAAAATATGCAGCGACAGTGCCCATAGACATTGATTAGTTTGACCATCAAGCACAGCGGGCATCCGTGCCATCCTGTAGCTCCTGATTTTTGGCACCGGTGTTGTGTTCCTCGCAGCGAGAGTGGCATGGTTGGGCGCCGTCGTGCTACGCCATGCCTGTCTCCACGACAATGGGAGACCTGGATAATTGGGCCAGTGTCAACACAGGTTGAGGATTGCACTCATATTGCAGAGCCCATTTTAGATATGCATCCATAATCCATATCCATGCTGTCGCAGTCACCTGCTATGACAAAATGTGAAATAGTTAACAAGATGATGTTACAGACTTATTTCCAAAATGGTGCATTTAATGTTTTTTATGAGAGAAAAGATTGAAATGTCATGCATTAAAAAATATCTATGAATTATACATATAACGTTACACTTTCAAATTAATTGACACATTAGCAAAGTATCTTTTCAGGTAATATCTCATGGCATATTTACGCTAGAATATTCATTAATATTAATAACATTAAATTACTTTGTAAAGCTACATGACCACTATGTAAATGTCATACGCAAAATAAACATTTATGCCATCATAATGCCATTTTGTAAACCCATATACTGTAGGCCACCGCAGTGGACATGCTTTTTCCGCACACAGCTTTTTCACAGGTTTTATGCCGGATGCCCTTCCTGACACAATCCTCCATGTTACCTGGACCTGGGACCAGCACTGCATGCAGTAGTTAGAGTTGCGTTAAACGTTATGGAAGAATTGTGAAACAAGTTCCTACTACTGCATCGCATCCCTTATGTGTAAATGTGTATAAACATGCATGCCCACTACCTCTATTCTCTTTTCACCACCAAATGGTATAGTTCCTGATCTGGAGATGGAGCTAAAGCAGTGAATGTAATATACTTTGCTAGGCAAGCAAAAAAAAAAAAAAAATGAACATTGTATGTTTAAAATCTGCTATGTTTCAAAGTGGAAAGCTGCTAAGCTGCAAAATCGCTATAACTTTAAGATTGTATTTGTAAAGCAACATGACAGCTATGTTTGACATTTAAAATAACCTTTTTGTATAGTTTTGTCGATGACTTAAGTTGTTTACATCAATTCCAATTTCTGACATTTTTCTTAATATTAATAATAACATGACATTTTACTTAATTGTTTATAGCCAAGTTTAATGTTGTGCGGTTCCTGCCACCACCGTATCCTCATGTCGATGTAAACAGACATGTCCACTCCTACTTCAACATAAAATATGGTTGCTGACCCGGATAATTCTCATAGTTGGAGATGGTTTACATTTGTGGTTAACATTTTTTGTCCAAGACATTACCATACTAAAATACACTTTTCCCCCTGGAACTCCGTGCACTACCCATCAGTTTCTACTGCCTTTACATTTCTCTGATGCACCGTGGATACAGGCATTAATGTATTCTAGGAAGTGCTAGGCCTACATCATCCAGATAAACACTCTAATATGAGCTGATGACAGCCACCCAGAGGATGAGGGACCATCGCTATTTAGTTGCAAGCGTGTGCATCTGGGAAATTGCATCTTGGAAAAAGCGTCACGCAGCCACGCGCCTTCTAATGGCCACCTGAAAATGGAGCTGCCTCTTAAGGGTGCGGTAGATGATGGGCCATCCATAAAAGACCCTGTCATCCCAACACAGACCTCATTCACATCTCAGCTCATTCCCATTATCTGCAGGCCAACGATGCACCGCGCGACCCGATTACAAGGGCCGCAGGTGTTTGCTGCAATGTCAAATCTGTTATCTTAGAACTGAGAATTAATGACCGGTATCTCTCAATGCTTTATAAATGGCAAGTTCAGGTTGCACTACTGTATGACTTCAAAGAACTATCAAAAAAAAAACTACATCAATTAAAATTCCATTTTAAGGTCTTGAATCTTATTGACCTCTATATAGCTACATCTACACATATATGTGTGTATATATACACATACACTAGAGAGAGAGGGGTTTTAATAGCAGTTAATAAGAACATGAAATGTAGTTAAATGTAGTAAAACTACAACACATGCCATTTTGAAAGTGACATCAGACAAAATGACCCTTTTAGTTATTTATTATTATTTTTAAGTCTAACCGTTGACGAATAAGGGCACAATGGACAAAATGATCTTTGCCATAAACTGGTATTTTCTCTGCTGTGTTTTCCTCAATAACAATTTTTTCTCGCCTCTCTCACTCATGTCTCACACTGCTTTGACCTTTCCTTGTGATGTGAGCTTATGCTACGTCTCTCTCTCTCTCTCTCTCTGCTTCCCAAGGAAGGCTGGATAGTAAACTCCACTTCATCCCAACACCCTATTGTTGGTTATCTTTTTTTTTTTTAATGACTGAATGAAGTACAGGTCTGCTTGCACTGCAGTGGTCATAGATTCTATATTACTCATATACGAAGTCAGGTCAGTGAAAATGACACCCAGTAATTGCTTTTTTTGTCTGCTCTTGTGAAGCTGTGTCGCTATCTTTCTTGTTCGTCCCTGGATGTCTGGTTTATCAGGAAAGCACATTTTCTGTGCATTAATCTTAATTATGTTTATTAATGTTTTTTCAATATTTTACATTTTTTTAAAGAAAGCACATCACACAAACGTGTTATCTTATTCATTATTATTAAATTTTGTTCTTAATTTGTTCCCAAATTGATAGTTTCTGCTATGAATTTTTTCTTTTATGAGGGTGTTTTGGTTTCAAAATGAATAAAAACCTTTAAAGGGTTTTTTTTGTTTTGTTTGTTCGTTTTCCCCAAAAGTCTTAAACCTAAAACTACAAAAAACAAAAAAAAAAGAATATAGCAAAATCATGCTTGGTATTATAACATACTTCCCATGGATAAGTAAAATATGATCTCATATTTAATAGGATAAATAGAATTATGAGAGACATGAAATGGACAAGGGACGTTCAAGTCAAATTGGGACTGGTGAACTTCCTTTGAAGAAAGCCGTAAAAGCGATGGACAGAAGACTTTGAGCACAGTACAGCGATGAGATTCTTAGCTGCAGTAAAACATTTGAATGGTGCAAACATTTTACAGAAGACTGTTTGCCTGTGAATGTTAGCGAGTTGTTCAAGTAAACTTTTAGTTACATTATGTGATGCTCTCAGGGGAACAGATTTGATCACCAAAGCCGTTCTGTTTCTGCACGACCTTTAACTGCCCTCTTTCAGTGTAATCACTAACCATTGGCCAGATTTAAACATTTTCAAAAAAAATTTCATGTTAAAAAGTGATAAGCTATAAAATGTCCTTTCTTGTTTTTTTCTTTGATGTTTTTAAAAAAATAATAATAATAGATAATTTTAACTGCTTTAACTTTAATCATAAAAACATTGTTAATTCTAAAAAACATTAAACAGCAGCATACTTGCCATTTTTAGAGTAATGAACTTCCACAATCTTATAGTCCTGTTTAAAAAAAAAAAAAACTCAGGAAACGGTCTCCATTTTAGGAGGAATAAAATATCCTGAATTTTTCCTGTGTAAATGCTTTGTTACTTTATTTATTTTTGAAAGTCTTTATTTTGCTGGTCCTTGTGATGCCACTCATGTCCCGGACATCATCCTTCAGTGCATCATAAAAAGCCTTCTTGGAATAAGTCATGGTATTTTTTGGGGCATAGTCTGCGGGTATCCTTTTTTAATAAATAAAATAAATAACAAAGAGACAAGAAAAATAGATCAGCCACCATGGCAGAAGTAAGAGAGGTCCTCTTGTGGTGGCTCCCGTCGTCTTGTTAGACTGATTAAGGACCTTCTCTCTTCATAGCGCACTCCATCACCTTTCTTTGAATTTATTTTTGTTTTCTTTCACACTGCCTTTATTAAAACGAATATGCCATTTTAATAAAGGCAGAAAAAAAAGACAACGACAGCATATCAATAAGGCCTGTACATTTTTAATTTAAAGTGTGTTCCAGTTATCCAAATGAGCCATTTGCATAGGAGTCATGAAAGTGAGACACTCATGTATTCTGCCTCATGCTCTAATAATACTGGATAGTTGGATAGTAAAGATGCTAGAGAAATAAAACAAAAGGGAGAGGGACGAGGGCGAACGAGCTCTGTCTGCTTGAATCTAATTGGCACTTGCAGAAATCATGTTATTTGTCTCACCCTGTTAACAAGCTTTTCATGACAGCCAGCTGTACTACAGGCAGGAGATATTGATAGGAGAGAACAGAGTCTGATCGATAGGAAGGGATTGAAGCATGGACGTCGCCTCGTGCTCGTCCTTCTCTGCCTACATTTGTATTCGTTGGCAACATAGAGGGCCGTGAGTAGAGCTTTCAAAACCTAAGCACGGACAATCTAAAACGCTCGTATGAAAGATCAGATGAAGCATCGGATACACTAATGCAGAAACAAGCAGCTGGAACGGGGACGTGCCGACTCATGCCAACATTCTACAGATAAAACAGGTGGAGGTGCCAGGGAAATAGCCTCTTATCCCAGGCAGATGCAACGGTTGTGGAATTGCATATCGCACTTCTCTCTACAGCCCTGTGTGTCAATCAGCAACACCAGTTTGCAAACACACTGTACATCTCAATCTTAGATCATTCCGCAGTTCGAGTTCGTACATGTAGTGTATGAAAATAAGTGTTAACGTAATTGTATCACACCTTCATTTAAAAATAGAGAAACGAATAACAGCAATATGGTGAAAAATATCCAAAAGCGCAACCAAACCTTGGCGTCAAGTTCAACAGAGATGTGGTTAAATGAGGCATAAAAGGTGAACAATTAGTAACAAAAACAGTGGGAAAACAGATGTTGTGAGTGATATCAGTTCAGACAAAGACGGAATTGATGTATGGATTAAATTATGACCAACGCAGAGTGCACTGTAGGAGTAGCAGATGAGTCCATGGTCATCTCATCTTTTAAACAAAAATGCTATGCAGTATTATAAATATTGGTTCATTACTATGGTGTATTAAATCAGCAACTCAAAAAAAGTGAGACAATTCTCTAGATGTTTACAATATGAGGGTCCATGATCTCAATTTAATCAGCTACATCTACAGTAAGTTCAATGCAACTAGATAGATAGATAGATAAAGGTATAGGTGGTGTTGGATCTGCTCTTTTAATAGCCAAAAATTAAAATGTGTAATATTGTGGTTGGAACTTCTTGTTTAACTGATGATTAATGTGAATATAGCTAGGGTTAAAGAAAACAACAGAATACAAAAAAGAAAAAATAAATTGTTTCTTCAGTCAGTTTTTCTTAAAAGGAAAGCACTTGCATGTAGAGGTATTCTTTTAGACGTTATTAATTACTACTGCTTTCACTTTGTACAATCTGAGTGGTTGGGCCAGAACATCTTTATCATTTGCATAAATCAACTGTATATTAGGAACTTTTCCTCTGCAAATGGATGGATGTAAAGACAAATGGAAAACCTAGGGCTTAAAGACGGACACGAATCTTAATAAAGTAATGGTGAAAAACTAAAACTAAATGAACGGCAAACCTCAAATAAACCTAACATAAAACTCCTTTATAGCACTGTAGCTGTAATGTCGAAAACGTATCTGTAGCAGTGCACATAATCTTTAAAACATCATACAGCACATGACATGAGAATTCAGTACAAACTGAAGTTCAGTTCACTTAACTGAAACCTAATATTTAAGCAATATCCTCTTAGTATATACTGTTCATATAACATGCTGTGCGTACAAATCCTTCTAAAAGTACGCCAGGCCGATGAGATATCAGGGCATGACAATTCCATACTTGGCCACTAGAGGTCACAGTGCCATGACATCCATGTGATTTGTCACGCTCTTTACTTGGCAGGCACCTGTTCACAAGCACCACTCGTCTTTTCTCATATTGCAGCTCTTCTGATTTCTTAGATTTCCTTCCAAATGGACACGCCAGTACTATAGGCTGATCTGCAATGAATATACACACACAATCCTTAAAATCACCTCTAGTTATAAATACTGTACAGTATATGCCATTCTTGAACAGACAGGTGTCCTATTCAGGACGTGCGCCTGGTTTATCCCCAGTGTTCCCAGGACAGACTTCAGATCCACTCTTATTCTGACCAGGATGAATCACTTAAACACTCATTTAAAATATTGGTTGTAGACTTTTTCCCCTTATAATACATCATCATATGTATGTCACTGATCTGAGCCTGAACATGAGCAAGCAAAAGAGGTAAAATTCTCTTGAATAAAGAGCAGTAGGTGCAAGAAAAGGCATGAATATTTCATAGATGTCAGCTCTTATTTAGGAACAGATTACAGAAGGGGAAGGGCGGAGGAGTGGAGCAAATCAATCAGCGAGAATATCAGAATCAGAATAGTGAGAGGATGAATTATAAACGACTAGACATTTAAAAAAAATAAAAAAAAAGGGGTGGTATGTCCTTTAGTCCACCTCTGGCTTTGATTCTTCTACCTGCTCTGGAGCTTCTCATGCGCGGCGTTTTGGCCTGCGTGTGTAAGAGCAAGCGATTTTGACTAGAAGTGTCTTTCCGTCCTTTTTAACCCTGACAAACTGCTTTTGTTTGCTTAAATTCCACTTATCTTGAAGTGGTACTCTGTAGTATTCCCCCCTCTCTCTCTCGTCTCCCCAGATGGGATTATTTACTACAGGTTCCCGCCGAAACTCTCAGCTCACCCGAGGACAGACTGCAGCCACGCAGCAATCAAAGCGAGATCATTCTTCCCTCTTGACCCTTAGGGACCGTGTGTGTGTTTGAGTGTGTATGAGAAAGGGAGAGTGATATGAAGCAAAACACTGCCTTGTCTAAGAGTTGGTTGCGATGCAACACTTGTCATAACACTGCTGCTGATATAGTAGCTGGATAGTGAGTCAGCAATCGAGGCCAGAGTGTTTGAGACGAGGTCTCTGTGTAACACATCGGAGTCAGAGGTACGTAGTAAAATGGAAATGCAGTTTTTATAGCCGTTTCATACATTCACATAAAGAGGATCAAAAACCGCAGACACGGTCATCAACATACTGTAAGACTATATAAATGGTTATATGGTATATCCAATGTATTTATTAATTAATTACATATTGCTGAGATAATACAAAGGATATGACTTGAGCCATTAGCTAGTCCAAAGAGTTACTGTAAACAAAGTGAAAAGTAAGTTTAAAAAGAAAAAAAACATACAAATGAGTAAACGTTGTGACACCACGTTGGACTTTTCCTCGAGTATGCGCCGGATTCTGGAGCTGCAGTTTCAGTACGCGATCGTATGCTCTTTGATCATAACTTCGCCTCGTTACTCTGAATCACCTTGGGTTTGCCGTCACATTCATTAGCATCCAGGGCAATATGCTGAGCAACACAAACAAATGTTTTATTCATTATTAACAAGCCAGTGTTTTAGAAGTCGTCATAAAAAATGAATGAATCAAAACACCCTCTGTACTGTAAATATAAATAACCAACAAGAACGTGCTGGAGGTGTTACGCCACTGCGGCTTCTTATTGCAAAAGATCTGTTGGAGAGTCAATGAAATAAAATGAAGTTAAATTTTTTTGGTCCAAGTGAGGTGGAGTCATTTCAAGCAGTATTTTTATTGTAGTTGACCATTGCTAGTTTGATATGTCCAAATTTTTATTTAAATCAAATTAGTCTATATAAAGTAGTCCAAAAGGTTTCTGCTTCACTCCACATCATCATGGTGCTCCACAATGGCAAAAGTATGTGGACATCTGACCACCACTCTCATACAGTATGTGGGTCTTTTCTAACCTAAGCACACAACTGTCTTCGCTGTAACCATGACAGTTTAACAGTGTAATCTATTACAGATGGGGAAAAATAGTTTCATATCGCAATTCTTTCATGTGGCAATTCATGTATCACAACACTGACTTCACAATTAATTTTTCTTTTAAACACATTTTTTTATCAAAATACTTTTGCATTTGAGGTGACAATTTTAAAAGCTACTTTTTTGCTAAATTTATTTAGAGTTGTAACAAAATCTGAAAAAATAAATGGGATATTCAATGGGATATTCATAAAAATTTATACAAATCAAATCAGCATCATGATATTGTCTCAGGTGATCCCTGATGATTGCCATTCTAACCAACCATCCAAATATCCATCTATCCATCCGGTTCCAAACTTGTTCTAGCATGACAATACACACAAAGCAGAGCCAGTAAGGACATTGTTTCCCCCAGTTGTGGCGATTTTGAGTCTTGACCTCAACCTCACTCAAGACCTTTAGGGTAAACCAGAATACCGACCAAGTCCCAGTCCTGGTTACTTAACTGACCTTACTAAAGCTCTTGAGGCTGAACGAACAAATCCCGACAGCCATGCTCCAAATTCTTTCGAAAGAGGCGCAACCAGAAAAAGCAGTAAGCAACTCTGGGTTAATGCTAATGGTTTTGGAATGCGGAAAAAATATGGATATAGTATGTATATACTATATTACTGGCAAAAATCTACATAATTTTGGCCATATAGTGTAAACATATGATAAACAATATCAGTATATACTGTACCAGTAGCAATTCCACATTTACATAATGTGGTCTCCATGGTGAGAAGTACCATATTCAAATGTTTAAGGATTTGTTTTCGCCACCACCCCTATTGTTATTTGCTTGTTAGGTGATTGTGGACAGCTATTTTGTACCGTCTGTCTACACCAGGTCAGGCCTCTAAATCTCATCTTTTTTCAGCTTCTGGTGTCCATGTTTCTAATGTAGATATATCTTGTTCTCATTTGTATACTGCCTCATTTCAAGGCACGTCACATACACAGTACAAGAATTCAATATGTACAGGACTGAATAAATACAGTGACTGGTATCTTGCCATATGCTGAAAATTTAAGAGAATAAACAGCTACAGGAAAGTAACATTCATTGGGCATGTGTGTGTTTAAGGTTCCAGAACCACTTAGCTGATGGTATAAAGGAACAGTTGTGGTGTCCCTGGTGATACCCCATGCTCTCATGTAAGCCCGGTGCACACTGGAGGTAATCAATGACAGGAAATTGAGTGGTGGTGATTCAGGACGTATTTCAAGGCCTTCGGGTCAGAGACTGAGCAGCCTACCTTCAATTTTCACAGAAATAGAAATGAGTGCTTTGGTCGTCTTGTTGCTTTGGGCCCAGGCTCATATCAGACTACCACACTATGGACCTCCGGACTCAATCAACTTGGACTCTAGCAGCTTAATGAGGGTGTTGGAGTCGAGCAATCGTTCATGTAGGGAGAAAACTATAACAGATTAAGGTCCGGTGTTTAGAAAGTCCAAAATCCAATTACACACAGAGGTGCTGATGCCAGGGCCATTGAGCTTTGTGATCAGGCTGGAGGAAACGGCAGTATTAAGCACTGTAGTAAAATCAATGACTTGCATTCTGACATTTGCGGGGTTGTCCGGGCTGGTCAGGATGCCATGCGGTGCATTCAGATGAGATCCTCCGTCGACCTGTTTGTGCAGTATGCAGACTGATGCAGATCTAGTGTGGTGGATGGACAAAATTTGATGTGAATCATGACCACTTCAATACAGTGAGGTGGTGGTGAGTGCAACAGGACAAAATCAATACTTTAATCAGCAAAAGTCCTGAGGACATGGGGGGGTCATGAGTTAGAGGAGCAGTTTGTCAGTTGGGAGCTCTGCTTTGATGGCTGGTCTGTAGTCATCATACCTGACACAAGCAGACACAAGGTATTGTTTGTGTTTCCAAGTTTTTAGTTTGAGAGGTCATCAATGCTCTTTCAGTTGTTTCTGAAAGTGCTGCTCTATTTATAGTGGGTTTGAATTAAGACACCTCTTTAGGTTGGTACTAGATGAGCTAAAGCGGATACAGAAAGAACGACTGTCAGGGCACAACATGCATAATCATAAGGTTAGCCTGTGAGAGGAATTTTTTGTTACTTTATTATTATTTTATTTTGTCCATTTGTCCCTGCAGGAAGAAGCATCACACTTCACAGCCCTGGCATCTGTTGGAACACTGGATTATGAGGATCAATGTAAAATCCAAGTAATACGATTCCTTACTTGCACCTTTTAATATCCTCTAATCAGCTTTAAACAAATCTGATCATTTTTGTGGCAGTTTTTTTATTTATTTATAAGAGCCATAAAATTTTTTCATGTGTTTTCAAACTGGTATTAGTTTTTTACAATTGATTAATGCCCTAAAAGAGAAAATCAAACCTAAACCATTTCTTTCTTCCTCTTACACAGAAATGTGAAAATATCAGCTATAATATAAGCAAAAAAAGTCAGAAAAGGGAGCTGACAGTACATATATATTTTTGTTATAAAACACAAGTCATTGTGCTCAGGTTCTTGATTTTAAAAATCAACTTAGTTAAAAAAAAAAAGCATTGATTGAAATTTGTTCTTTTACAGTTGACTTGGCTTGCTGTTTATAGCCATGTGGGTCTTGTTAAAATTTAACAGCAGCTCTGTTTTCTTGTTGTGCTTATTTCGATGGTTCGGTTTACACAGTGGGATTTGGGAGCATTAGGGTATCTAAAGCCACTTGGGAAGAATGAAGAAAAAAAGTTCAGTAATGAATCAAGCAGGACACACATGGATTTATTGTGCTATTCTGGCTTGTGTTAGGGCTTTATGGGCCTGTCTATTGCCAACAGGGGTTTATTTGTAGTGTTTTCCACCCACTTGCAGTCTATCCCCCCCACATTTCCTATCTTGACCTAATCCTTCTAACCTTCAAGCCTTTTTTGTTAACCCTTACTGTCTAGAGTCTCTTATTTACCAACAATTTAACCCTTAACTACCCTTATTGCATTATTTATGAAAAAAAAAGCTATCAAATCAAATTAACTACATATCATTAAAGACTAGTCTCCCATAGGAATCAAGTACAACTGAAAGACCGTTTTAAATTTACCTATGAGCTGGTTTTTTGGAAGAGTCCATTATTAATTCAGAACTGTTTACAAAGACGCCTCACCAACAAAAAAGTGCATATGTCATTGAGAAATGCATGCAACTGCATAGAACTCAAAATTCAAAGCATATACATTACCTTTATTTTCTTTTCGGGTTATGTGGAGCATCCACTGCACAAGCCCCTGTATATGAGCTGTTACTATAGAAACAAAAACTATACATTAATATAAATTAATGCTTTCAATCGATTAAAAACTTAAATCTATCTCATCATAGTCATTGTCTGTGATTAGCTGTAATTGATCACAATGAAAAAGACTCTTTACTTGTATTATAAATTTGCAATGTTGAAATAAAGTAATACACAACAAATTAGTTTAATGAAACAGATTGCATAATAGCTCAAACATTAACATTTAAAAAATGATAAATTAAAATCTATTGACTTGGCTGGGTATTATGGGGTGTGGCAACCCACCACCAGCGGGGCTCGAACCCGGATCCTCAGATCTAAAGCTCAACAACCTACACCATAAATGTAGCTTGAGCACACAACTCTGCTTTTATTCAAACTTTAATTAAATTTTATTATCTGCATTAAATGTGCCATTAATCACACAGCCTGGTAACTGCACATCGATTATGGGAAGCCACTCGGGTCATATAAATAATGTGACTAATTTATGTTAAACAAAAAAAAACAGAAAATAGTAATGCGTTAAATTTCTAGATTATTCACATATGTACTATACGTTAACATTGACGGTCTGTGTAAATCTGATGTTCATTTTACACTCAAAACTGCAGTCCGATCTTGGCTAAACAAAAATATTCCGCATGCTGTGACCGTGATCAGATTTGCACATTGTCCACTCATCCATCCAATGGTAATAATGTTGGGTAAAAATTTATATGCAAGCACAGACATGTATTATTTACTGTACATGTACAAGTGTAGCAGTATACACTCTTATTCAAGTGTGCTGCAAATGTTTGGTGTGAATCATCAGACAGACCAAAAAAAATTTGCCACTAAGCATGACTGTCCTTGAAAACACCACATTCACAACATCCTCATTCACTTCTGCTTATATAGCCCTGGTCATTGTTCTTACAATACTTTCATTCTCATCCCAATCGTAGCAACCCTACTATCTCCTGTGGGACCTACTGTATAAGGCCAACTGTGATGGATAACAGCAGCTAAGAGAACACAGTGACCTGAAACCAGAATCTACATGTTACAGGAACCCTTGATACAAAAGGATAAAAGATATTTATAGCAATCTCTCTCTCACTGCCTAGTGCGGACATTTTGAGCAGGCACCATGTTCATTAAACTTGGTATCGATAGACTATACAACCTGCTTTAATAACTCCAAACCAGAACTTACTACCATGTCAGCTCAACACAGTACATATCTAGAGATGTTACAGTATATCGCTTGGCTAATGCACATTGTGCGCAGCCAGCTATTTGGTAATGAGGCCCTTGGGGAAGTTTTAAGCAACTGATAAACACTGTAACATGTTTCAGCTATAACTGTAAATTCATTAGCAGCACAGGTTTTCACTTGACTATTAAACCTTTCCTCTGTCTACTCTATTCTAGAAAAACCAAGCATGGTGATCGCAATCCCATTCCCACAAAAACCTAACAGCACTGTATAAATCTGTAGCCTGCTGAAAGTGAACCAGCCCAGGACATGGTCATGTCTTCTGGGTTGTTTTTTATTCTGAACAGAAACATTGGGGTTTAGTAAAAAAAAATTAATATTAAAGCACAAAAGTCCAAGGGAATTTATACAGTATTGCTTTAAAAGTGCATCACCAGTTCTCTTCACTTGGTTCAGCATGAGAGGCTGTACAGCTGAGCCTCAGCTTCTAGCGCAAAAAGATGCAGAGTGAAAACTAAAATTGCTAGTACCAAAGAGCAAATAAATACGTAATATATATAATAAGTAATATATACAATGCAAAATAATGTGTACAAAACTGTGGTGGTTCTTTCTGATTAAACAAAAGAAGTCACATATTCATTGCCAACAATCTTACATTCACATTGTACATTCACAGTCTTTGTACAAAATATGGCAGCACGGTGGCTTAGTGGTTAGCTGTGCTTGATGGGTTTCCTCCGGGTACTCCGGTTTCCTCCCTCAGTCCAAAGACTAGCAGATTAAGCTACAGTAATTGTCATTCCCAAATTGAATGAGCGTGTGTATGTGTGTGTGCTGCGATGGATTGGCACCCTGTTCAGAGTGTACCCCGCCTCGTGCCCCAAGTCTCCTGGTATAGGCTCCACGAATGCAGAAATTTGACAAAATAATGACTGTTGAGTGAATCCGCTTGCATGACACAATACAGTCACGGATCACGCTCAAAACATTTGTTCCGTCATATCCAACATAATATTGGCCACTAACATCCAACAGTACGTCTTAAATGTTTCTAACAACATTTTGGTGCAACAGGGACATTTTATAGCATGTCCACCTTTACAAAACAGTCAAAACCTGCATGAAACATAACGTGCTTCGAACAAGAAAACGTCACACCAGGAAACATTAAACGTTGAGATGAACCAGACTCACAAGGGAACCTACCTTCATCCTGGTGACACCGGATAGTGCAATTTAATGCAATTATTTCCCTTCTAGTTATTTATAGAAGGCTAGTAAGAAAATAGCTGTGTGCTGTATGTATATTTTGTACGTCATGTCTGGATCTGTGTGTTTATCTGCCGAGGTTGTGCGGAGCTGGTCAGGGCGACCTTTGGTAAAACTCACTGAACTGTTTCATGTTTCTCTTTGCACATTTTTCCACTTTGCTGAGTTCTTCCCCTTATTCATCTCTATTTCCCAGTCCTCTGCGCGCTCTCTCCCTCTCTCCAGTGGCCTATTGTTTGCCTTCATAATCCTGTCATATCTAAGGCCAAGCTGATCAACCACTCATGCATGTAATAGAACAGATAATATGCAGTCTAGTAGTCTTGAAAACAACCACGAAGTTCCTTTTTTTATTTACTTACATGTCTTGGTAGTATTCATAACATACAGTCCAGTGCAGAAAGATTTCAGACCCATTGAAGTTCGCCACTTTTTACTCATCTTATATTAGATTCAAATCCTTTTTGCATTGTCATTGTGCTACTGTGTGTAGAAAGAGAAGACTTTTATAGTGACTCTTGCAGGGGTGCCATGGGGCCTGGGGGGTAGGGGGTCCAAATCACCCCTAAAATCACTATGGCAGATGAAATGTGTTGGCATGGTCAAAGTTAATATATTTAGTCCTTCAAGGGGCCCACAATTTCACTGTTCTTTGGAATCTTCGTTACAAGTCTGACCCAAGATCGTGTTTGGCAGGGCAGTCAGATCTGGGAAGACCACTGGTTGTTATTCCATTTGAGAATGATGGAGGCTACTGTGCTTTTGAGCACTTTCAATGCTGCTGCAGAAAGTTTCTTGTGCCCTTTTCCAGATACATGACTTGACAGGTCTACAGATAATTCTTTCAACCTCATGGCTTTGATTTCACTAAGACATACACATACTTACAGTATATCGACAGGTGTGGGCCTTTCCTATTTATGTATTAAATTATTCACAGGTGGACTCCAATCAAGGTGTAGAAGCATCTCGTGATAGATGATTGATAGGTGTAGGATGAAACACATTGGAAAGTGATTTAAAATATGGGATCTATGTGGTAAAGACTTGCTCCAAATGAGCAGTCAAAAATGATCCAAAATCCGGTTAAAACTCCTGTTGGTCTCATCAGCACTTTCCGTTCAAGGCTACCATCTCGCCAGTTATTGGAATAGATGCCCCACTTGTGGCTCTCCTGTACAAAAGAAGAGAATTGTGCAGTGATTAGTTTTTTGTGGTCTGAGGGTGTACCTGAGGGTGTAACTCACGGAAGACCATAAACAGAAGCATTTAGATATCTGCAAACAAAATGTAGACCGATACTTTAAAGAAAGCGAAATTTTCTTAAAGAGACTCATAACTGGTGACGAGACATGGATTCATCAGTAAGAGTAAATGGCAGAGTGTAGAATGGAACATCCTCAATTGCCAAAAAAGTCAATCCAGCTGGAAGATGGATGCTTAGAGTTTTCTGGAATTTTCAAGGGCCAGTATTGGAACATTATCAGGAACAAAGATAACTTAAAACATTTTTAATGAGGGAATATGAAAGCTTGTTTACAGATGGACAAAGTGCACTGAAAAACAAGATGTAAAAAAATATGCATTTGTCTTTTCTAAAAGTTAATTAAAATAAATTCTACATTTCGGACTCACCCTCGTATAATTCTGCATTTCCTAGCTACTTATTAGCGAGGTAAGTTATGCCTTATTGTAGCGGATAAACCTCTAAAGCTCAACAACATACTAGTCATAACTGTATTAATTCTAAAAGAAGCAGATTATATAATCATATATTTCTTGGTTTAATAAGTAATTACATTAAGTAGATTTCCACTCTCTCTATTTCTGGGAAATATTCAGAAAATAAGAACTGCTTTAACAAAAAGAGGAGACAACAAGGTAATGGCCCTCAAAAAACAGTGTATTTGAGAAATATCTCAAATGGGAGCTAATGATATTGAATTACAGTAGCTCTCTCTCTCTCAGTGAAAGCTTCAGAACGTATAATAGAACTAAGGCAAAAATAAATATACATTCCAATAAAATGTAAGGTACAAACATTTCCCTAAATTGGTAGTTTAATTAATAATTACACACTCATATCAGAACTCTGGTCCCCTGGAAGTGTCTTAATCCGCTTCAATCCGATCTGTGATGCATTATTTATGCCTTCATTAATTAGGAGCCCTATGGACTAGAGGTAGGGCAGACTGATGAGCAGCACCAGGGACCCGGTGAAGTTGTCATCACTTAAATGACACGACGGCCGTCATGCGGATCCTGCGAGATGAGAGAGCGTGTGAAGCCGGCAGAGCCGAAATAGACGAGTCACCGATGTCAGCTAAACGTCCAACAAGTCAATCAGTGTGCAAAAACTTTAAAGCAGCCCTCAAGAGATGAAAGATCACGGCACATTCATGTCTAGATTCCTCCTCTGAACTACAAAAGTGTTTAATGATGTATCAAGCTGTATTCTGAGCTGAACGTGTGCACAGAGAAGAGCTAATAATGGCATGTGAAATAGGAATGCTGCTATTTCAAATGGACAAAAGAAAGAAAGAAACTCAAACCATCCAAAGATGGAGCATGTTCCAGATAGCTACTAGAGTGTTATACATGTGGCATTGTTTGTATACTGGAGAAAATCCTTTTGTTTCCCCATTTGGTTGGAAAGTAACGAGGCTTATGGGTATTACAGTAATGCATTCTGCTGCCAACCTAGACCATCCCTGAAATCTCTGCTGTGCCACATAACCTCAGCACTTTCTTGCTTTTTCGAAAACACATGCTGTGATAATTGTTAGGTTGTATGCCTTTCTGATCGGCTGGGTGGTGACAGGGATTCGGTGCGTCCATTAGGTGTCATGGCAACATTAGGAGCTTAATTTCAGTGTAGTGCATGAAACATTAGGAGTACAAATGCTAAGAAACACATTAAGTGCTCAATACTTTTCAAAACGAGGTAGGTATTACATACAGTCATTCATTTCTTAGTAATCACTATCACAGTGAATCCAAAGCTGATCCCAGGAACATTTCGGGATGTAATCTTCAATCCCTTTCCTTTAGTACAATAGGATGTAATGAGAAAGCCTACAGAGAAGTCACATGAAGTTAAATATCATGACGTACTAGAAATCACCACCTGGCTAATACTATGCAGGATACCTTGTGCTGCAAAAACAGCTCTGATCCAGTAAGGCATGGGACTCCAGAACACATGACCTAAAGGCGTGTCATGGTATCTGGAACCGAGATATAGCAATAGATCCGTTAAGTTTTACATGAAGCAGATTTATTAGTCCACCACGTCCCACTGATTGTTAACGTAGGTGGGTGGTACAGTAAGTGTCGTAGTAATATCCACATGACTGCCAGGAGCCAAGGTTTCCCAGCAGAACATTGCAGAGAGATGCAGACTGCTCCACTGGCTTGACTACTTCCCAGACTGCATCCTAGTCCATTTCTTTCCCACATGATTCATTAGATCAGGACATTTTCTTCCATTACTGTTTTTGATGCTCAAGTGTCACTTTTCTGAGCTTTCAATGAGTACATGAAGTCCTTGTATAAAAACACTGCTATTCATTTTATATATATGTTTTTAATGAGTCTAGGCTGGACTTTTTCTAAATCTCCCTTTAAACCAATCTCTTCCTGGCTGAAACCTTGCAAAACCAATTTTACTTGGTCAAACATCTTTGTCTTCCCCTGAATGCAATAAGGGCAGTCCTACAATCTCATCCCATTAATTCAGAAGCACATTTGGGCAGAAAAGTTCCAGCTGCAATTCCCTTAAAACAATAAAGTGCTGGACAACATAAATATAACGACCGAGACCCAGTGCATTACCTCCCTCTACTGTCAACGACCTCCCCGATGTTCCATGATAAACCTCTGTTCATTTTCCCAGCTACGGCAGTCATGGGGGCAATTCTTACATTAATAAAGTAAAGAGGGACTGAGACAAGAATCTGGACCTTGCTTTCTCAACACTGCAAAGCTTATATTCTGTTCAGATCCAAATTAGCCATTTGATTTTTTTTTTTCTTTCTTTTTAATGAAATTGGAACAGTTCACACACATGCACACACCTGTCCCAAAGTATAAGAAAATGGGTTCAGGTTTCTATTTTCATAAATATTGTTTATACAAAAGCCAGTTACTTTGGGATTTTTCAATACACAATGGAACTTGGTAAGCTTCTATTCATACAGAAATGAATCACTGAAATTCTGCGATACAGTTCTTCACCAACTCATTCACAAGAGAACAGGATAGCGGGTATAGGAATAAACCTTTAAATCGTTTCCTCAGATGATGCAAGCAGAACGTAAGAGCATTCCGGAGTTGAGGTGTGTGTGAGAGAGAGAGAGAGAGCTGAAAGTCATGCATAGTAAACATTTGGTCAGGTTTGGTTTCATGCTAAAATTTTACAAGTAGAACAAATCCAAAAAAAAATAAAAAATCATCATCAAAGGCAGCAACAGTGAAGAAAATCTTAACTTGAATTTATACAAACAGTGGGATTGTCAAGACATCATATGCATGAGTTAGTCTTGTAATGCCCTTGTACTGTGTTCCATCTTCATGTGATGTAAAACAATGTAATCAAGTTGATTTTCAAACAACAGCACATCTCAAACTACGTTATTCGACATACGGAATACAGCAACTTATGGTGGTAAAAATTGAAGAGTTCTTCAATAAAAATGTCAAATGAGCATCTTCATATAGACCTTAAACATCACGTAGGTCCAGTATCATTTTAAAAGTGAGAATAAACGCTAGTCTTAGACATTATTGTACATATCGCGAATTATGTCAGTCTGTCCATGAAAGTAAACCAGCAGGCTTAACCTAGGCCCATCCAGGAGTGCAAATATTTGCCGTCAGAAATCTCTGTGTAATATTCACACCCCATGCACTCTCAAAGATAACACAACTCTTTAAATAAAAACACGAGGAGGCAAACAGTTATCTGTTTGAACATAGTTCATCTGAATATAGAAACAGCAGAGTGACCCTGTGTGTGTCTGTGTTTAAACAAGACTGCATTTGATGGGCTATAATTACCATGGGATTCTATTCACCGACTCGAGCTGAAAACCCAACAATTACCAATCAGCAGGCGCTCATGTGGATAATGACTGCAGTGCCTGCGATCAGCATGAGCTGAGAATTCAAGACAACTTACATTTTATTTCTCCTACTTTTTTTTTTCTTTCGTACAATAGAACTAGTAAAATCGTTTAGAATGGCAAAAATAACTTTAAACTCTGATTATTTGGTATCCATGATACAAATGGCTCAACATATCAGGATACAGGAGTGCCAAGTCAAATTTTTCTAGAACATGTCTCTTAAAAGGGTACCGGTATAAACTTTTTGTTTATTGAACGTTTGGGTTAGAGTGAAAAAAACCTTTAAAATCTTAGACATATCGTGTAAATCTAACCACGTGTCAACAGCATTGTCTGACATTTCCTTCAGCATTGAAAGTGAAGCAGAACCACACATACAGAAATAAAATGGTTGCTATCATTCTAGGTGGCCATACAGTATAGTCTGGATCCTCCCGCAAATCATTTTTACAAAGTTTAAATAACAGCGAATATTCAAGCTGACACTCTCTAACTTGTGTATTTCTTACTGTATCAGAATTTGAATTACATGCAGAGAATATTTCCTCCTTTAGCACACATTTTGTTCTGGGCCAGTTCTGATTGAGATCTCAAGAAAATATTACATTTCATATAATGAAAAATGCCTAAGGACCTATTGCTTTCAGTGACCCTATGTATGAGTAGTGAGAATTTACTAGTTAAGAATTTAAAAAACTTAATCTAATGGTTTTGATAAAAGACTGATTATTCTAAAGCAACTTCCCCTTTCAAAGCACCAATGGTGGGAATATCACGAATAGCTGGCTTACACAACATTCTTACAAAGAATGTCTATAATTGGCACATGCCTGACAACGATAACCAGGGGCACACTAACCAAAATTCTGATTATTTAAATGAAAAAATCAAAATACTAATAACCAAAAACACTGAAAAGCCACAGGGCACTATTAAACAAATTATCAAAATAAAATTTAAGCCTGCGGACTCCCTTATAGTACACCACCACGCTACCATCACCATGCTTCACTTTAAACAACACTGAGTGTAAGAATGTTTGTTCATGCTAAATGCTATCCTATAAAACCCAAGTCCATGTAATGGTTCTAACTGAACCATACTCACAAAAGACAACCTGGTAAGTTCCTC
This sequence comes from Clarias buthupogon, assembly GCA_030014345.1. NCBI lineage: Eukaryota > Metazoa > Chordata > Actinopteri > Siluriformes > Clariidae > Clarias > Clarias buthupogon. The sequence continues at coordinate 30,699,354 of JAQMYK010000038.1, read as the reverse complement.
CTACTGTAGTTCAGCATCAGACTCCTTTTGCACTCTTTATGATATATATTTTATAAGAAATTACCTACATTTTACCAACAAGCGTAGGCTACATATCTAATTTGCAAAAGCAAACGCCTACCAGACAACTTATGTTCCATAGAGACCCAATGTAGTCTAGTGGAACAACCCTATACCTGGATACAATATAGAGAATTCCCTTATGTAGTGCACACTGTGTCAGAAGGCCGACTGCTTTATAATCGAGTCTGCTCTGTTCCCGTGGGAGAGGCAGTGAGACATAGAGAAAGCTATTTGTATTCATCCACTCCTAACTCCTCTTCAGGAAAGGTATAGCCAATTTCCTTTTAGCAATTAAAGAACCAAGCCTACTGGGAGGACACATGGATATATGAGGGGCGTTCAAGTCAAACCAGGACTCCACCCCCCCGCCCCCCCTTTCTTTCTTCCTTTTATCAGAGTAAAACCTCCCTTTAATCCTCTATATAATCCCCGGCTACACTATTGCACTTATCCCAGTATTTCACTAGTGCTTGGATACCATTACGGTTAAAGGTTTTTTTTCAGTATGCCAGAGCCATGATCGGACTGCCTGCTTCATGTCTAGAATGCTGGCTTCCCAGGAATTCCTTTTTTGACCCAAACAGTTGAAAATGGCTTGGATCCAACATTTAAACATTTGTTTCCTACCTGTAAACAACCAAAATCTACTTCTGCTTGTAGGAAGTTGTCTCACTTGCCAGACCCATATCGCACTGCTTGTATTAAAAACATATTTAATTATATTAGAGGGAGACATAAAAAGATTACATATTCATTGCCATACTCACATCAATGACCCCAATGATGAATCATGTCTCTACAGGATATATAGTATAAACTGCAATTAATGTGTAAGCAGTTTGTCTCATTAAAGAGTTGCAATATGAAGCGAAGAGAACGGGGGAGTGGAAAGAACCACAGGGAGTTTCAGCAACTCCTGTTTGACATCTTATTAACGTCTCTTCAGGAGTGTAGACTCAATCAAAATTAAGATTTACAGCATGCCATGGGGTTGGATTAGCATACAAACAAGACTGATTTTATAGATTTGAAACAAGGATTACGGCAGGTAAAAAACAATGCAGAGAACCATTTTATATTACTGTCAGATGTGAGACTAGATCAGATCGATTCCCTGAAGGGGAGCCTCAGGGGTGCACATGTCCGTGCTCTCTCTGAGCCGGTCCCAAGCCGGGATTAAAAATTAGGATGGCTGCATGAAGAAGGGCATTCGGCCTTGTTTCAGGAGTGCCGAAACAAATTAGTTTTAAATGATTCGTTGCAGAATATTAAGGAATTGGTACAATTGTTTCTGAATAAATTATGAAAAATAAAATGCTTAAAATCTTCTTTAGTAAAGTCAATTTCCTTTTTTGCAATTAAAGAACCGAGTTATGTATGTACAGTATGTATGTAATACTATGTATTAGATCACGTAGATATACGAGCATCTACAATGGTGTAAAAATTGCCCCCTTACTGATTTCTTTTCCTTTTTTTGTTTGTTTTTGCATGTTTGTCACACTTTAAATGTTTCAGATCATTAAACAACATCCAAAACAAATGTACATGCTCGGAAACCCTCTAACGTGGCTGAATTACAACAATTCTGCAAAGAGGAGTGGGCCAAAATTCCTCCACAGCACTGTTACTGTACACACACATTACAAGTTATCGAAAAACGCTTGACTGCAGTTATTGCTGCTAAGGGTGACCCAACCAGTTATTAGGTTTAGGGGGCAAACACTTTTTCACACAGGGTTTTGTAGTTTTGGATTTTGTTTTCCCATAATAATAATAATAATAACCTTCACTTAAAAACTGCACGATGTGTTTACTTGTGTTATCTTTGACTAATATTTAAATTTGTTGTTGATCTGAAACATTAAAGTATAACAAACATGCAAAAAAAAAAAAAAAGAAATCAGTAAGGGGGCAAACACTTTCACACCACTGTACATACAGTCTGTTTTAAATGTAAACGCTCATCTTAACATTCTCAAATGTTTCTGTTGAATAACTACAGTATCAGCGGGCCTACAGTAGGTGTTGTTTGAATACGTTGTACTATAGAGCTGTGTATGGATGGACATGGGAAACAACCTGCTCTTAGTTCAAAATGACAAAGAGAAAAGATTCATAAACCACTTTACAAAAAGAAAATCTTTATAAAGAACTGAATGATTTGATCAAAGTCCTGTTTTAGGTGTGGAGTGAGCAGATTTTTTATTTAACACAGATGTCAGTTGAGATCACACCCTTGATCTTAAGTCCTTTTATTTGCACACAGATGCACAGTATTAAAAAACAAAAACAAAAAAAATAAGCAAATAACAAATGTTAAATATAGTTGCAAGCAATGATGACGGGCCCAAGCACCCTGCGCCATCACCACCCCGGGACCACCACACAACCTGTGTGTTATTTAAGTGTGTTAAGACCTACAAAAAGCCATCGCCGTCCAGGTGCACCACACAACTTGCACATTTCACACACTGTATGGGGTCAGTTTAGGCCTTAAATATTTGTTGAGTGCATTAATGTGTGTGTTGAGTGTGAGTGTGTTAACATTTGTGTGTGTATGTATTTATGTGTGTATTTGTGTGCATGTGTGCGAATGTGCGTGTTTGTGTATGAGTGTGTACGTGCGTGTGTGTGAGATGTGTTTGCATGTGTGTTAACATTTGTGATGTGTATGTGTGTACAATAGGCCACAGATGCTGGAAAAAATATGATGTTACTCAGTGAACGTGATGTCACTGAACGCTTCACAGAAAGTTATTAATCATTTCTCAGTGTAAGTTTAAGACATTATCACGGCTGATCCGTTTGAGATATGAAAAATCCCTCTGCAATTTTGCATCCTCAATGTCTTTAGATCACATCGGCCCGGTTTGGTGGCGATCGTATAAATTCCCTAGGAGGAGTTTATCAAAATCCACTGAGTGCGTTTTTGGGAACGCCCCAAAATAACCGGCCTCCTGTTGAGTTGAGCCCAGGACATTGGGCAGTGTGAAAGTTGTTCGGCTCAATGAGCACTAAAAGTGTACTGAGTTTCATGTGCCTAAGTGAAAGTATGTATAAGCTATGCAGAAAAATCTTGTGTGTGGGGGCCCCTGAGGGCCCCAGGCCACGCGACTCACTGGCATCCTAATGGCAGCAGATTCCAACCTGTCTGCCAATTTTCATAAGTTTTTGAGCATGATAAGACCCCCAAAAATCCAAAAGGGTGGGGAAAAAATACTCCTTAGGAAAACAAGAGGGTCCTGCGCACCCTATAGTGCTTGGGCCCTAAATAAGTGCTGGATTAAATTCTATTAAAATAAAGAAAACCATTGTTAAAGCTAACCAATTTTTCAGGAAACAATCTGCCCATTAGAACTGGCATTAGACTCCTCTTACATTTGCCATTTCCTCAGTTATCAGCCTGATTGTACAGGTCTTTATTCTTACTACATCATACTTGCTTACATTTTTTTCAGGTTCAAAGTGAATTGCTCACGTTGAAATGTGCCAGTCACTACCCATACTGTAGGTCCATTGGTATCCTCAGCTGTTCAACCTGACAACAAATACAACTTTCCTAACACTTCTAAACTCAACAAATATTTATATGGCGCTTTACAGAAATGGGTATTTAAAAATAAATAAAGAAATAAAGAAAATTAATCAACTAATGATGAAAAGGAAACGCCCAAACCCAACTAAAAAGCTAGTGGCATCTAAATAACAAATTGATTTCTTAAGAGTCTGCACTTGTCCATAGCCTGGGAACAAGAGTCGATATTCCATACTCTAAGTGTGTGTGTGTGTGTGTGTTGTGTTTAATGAAGGCCCAGTGCAACTTAGATGACATGATTAATGGAAGTCCCATACTGCTTGGTTCTCTCATGGTGATTTAAGACAACAATAATCACTCGCACGGCTGCGGTGTGGCGTTTCAGCCCATTAAAACGGTACAGCACGGCGCACTTCAACACAAACACCTCATTTAAGCCGTACTGCGGTCAACACTCAAGAGAACGTCTGCTAAGGCGTCATATCCAAGGCAATTATAACGGGGAAAAAAATGTAACTTTAAACCCCAGTCTCCTGAATCGTCCCTGTGTAAACCTCATACTTGTTAAATCTTTTTCACGTTCAGTGTTTTTGTCTTTATTCACTGCAGATGTTTACGAACCAGAACAAGTGTTTATTTCCCCTTTGGCTCTGGCACTCGAATTATTACAGCCATTTTAGGAGAATCCTTAGAGATGAAACATACAGGTACTGTACTGACGGCCCTGACAACTTAAGAGGTAATACAGCGTAAAGAAAGGAGCATCTTTACACATGATATGCACTTATCTAATCTGTAAGACAGGGTAAAGAGATGTTTGTACATTAGATGATCAGTATCCTGCTGGACGCTGAATGGTGGGAACAGACGAGAGGGGAAATGAGGTTGCTGCTGAGGTTGTTACATAAACAATTTTGAAGTTGCATATTGCAGCCTGTCCCAGTAATTTTATCTATTAAAGAAGCCACAAATAAACAAGCAAATAGAATCTTTTTCACCAAGAAGGTGGTTCCTAAAGAGTGGATT
>JAQMYK010000038.1:30660429-30679373 GCA_030014345.1 Clarias buthupogon | reverse complement strand
AGCGCTGTATTATTGCACAATGTATTTAGTGATTGTGTGTATACTGTACAGTATATTAAGCAGAACTTGTGTGTGTGAATATAATATAAAACAGCAGCGCTGTATTATTGTGCAATGCACTTAGTGAAATGTGTATACTGTCTATTAAGCAGAACTGTTTTAAAAGGAAACAACCCTTAAATATTCAATGAACCCTTAATGAAGACAGCAGGAATATGTAATGAAAAGTGACACTTACATTTCAACGTCTTTATATAGGGAACACTACACTGGAGCATGCTGTGACAGGAAGCCTGTGCATGAGACAAGAAGTGTGATATTGACTAATGAGAAACAGAGTTACTGTTATCACACCAAAGTGGATTTAAAAAAAATAAATAACAGCACGATCAAAATGTCTTTTTCCTCCTATACCAGAGTGCTTGCCATTTCCTGTAAAAAAAATTTAAAAAAATAATAAAAAAGTGGCACATCATGTTTATTTGTAGATTATTAATGAAGAGCAAGTGTGTTTTTGTCATTACTTATGGCAAATGGGAAAAGGACCTGCCTCAGAAGCCTCTTTTTTCCTCAGTCTTGAACATAGACAAAAAAAAAATGGATATAAACTTTAACCAAAATATTTGTTATAAATAAACTGTTCATATAGACGCAAAAATAAAAATTTCATACTCATTTTGAACAATTGCAGTAATAAATGATATAACATTGAACTTAATGTAATTTCTTACCCGTTTCAGAGCTTTTCCTGAATGTGTGCTGCTCTGTGAGCACATGCTTGTTGGAATTGTAGGCAGGTGAGATGACGATCATCTCTGTACTAATTCCTCTGATCTGTCAAATCCTCCATCATAAATTAAAAAATAAAGAAAAAGAGGGTTTCATCAAGAGCTTCCAATGTCCAAGAATAAGGAAGGATGTTTTCATATAAAAACGGTACCAGTCAAAAGTTTGGAAACATCACCTAATTCAATGAGTTTTGTTCAGTGATGTATTTTCTACATTCTAGAACTGGATTTTTCAAAGTTATGAAATTAAACATTTGGCTTTAAGTAATTAAGTATCAATAATGATGACCTTCCCAGGACCGCAAGACCAAAACTCCGTCACCGGCCTCAGAAATCACCAATTAACAAATAACACAAGCTTTACAGATCATAAGTAGAAGACACATCTCAATATCAACTGTTCAAATGAGATCATTGCATATTTTGGATGCATTCAGGATTGTTTTACAGTGTAAAAAAAATAAAAATCAGAAAAGATTTATAAATTATATCAATTCTTTATCTTCAGAACAAAAGTACGAGATCGGGTATACTGTAGGTCTTACTCTGAAACTAAAATTTCTTTAAGACATCAGGACAAATATCACTGGTTTTGACCTGTTTTAATAAGAAAAAAAAGGGGACCGGCATGGGCTATTTTTCATCCTATGCCTCCGAGACAGATCTGAGTACGTGTAATTTTCCCTTGTACATGGGCATCTCAAAGCCAGCGTTGATGTATGACTGTAGCAGGACAGTTTATCAATCAGGGTTATGCATAAAATACAAAGAAAATGGAAGGAAAAAGTGAGCAAATGCTGTATGGAATGAGAATTAAAAAAATAAAAACGCAAAGGGCATAGGGGATGGAGGATATCGCTGTGACAGATCTGTTGAGGGGGTTTTTATGTCTATCACATTGTCCCTTAATTACCTCATGACTCATATTGCTATAGCAGAGAGGGTAGGAGGGATGGCGAGAGGAAGAGAGAGAGAAGTGTGGTGAGATGGATACTGGCTAATAGGTGTCTGGGAAAGCGGCAGCGAAGTCATCCGTTATCTACGCCCTGCTCGGTTTCAGTTCGCGTTTAAATTGCTCTGAGACTCGCGAGCTCCTCGGTTCTCAGTCACACCTGGGATTTGCATCTGCCTCGGGTTCAAATCTTATCCACAGCTTGGGTCAAAATATATTTTTTTTATGAAGTGGGACAATATTTAAAAACTAATTTGTACCTTCATACTATACGGTTCTACCTTTGCTTCCCTGAACTCCACAAAGAGAGTTCATGGCAAGAGTATATTGATGGTAGGTCAATTAAGTCACGAAAAGCAAGCAAGCAGATACCACTGGTATTTGTCTTCATAGTCCATGACATCATAAACTCCCTGTTCCCCAATGACCAGAACCAAAGCAGAAATATTAGCCAATAATGACAGTATTTCTGGGGCTTTTGTTTTACAATGAATTGGTAATTTACACAATAAAAATCACATTATGACATCCATCCTGATACTACTGATCCTTAAATGAAATTAAGTACAACATACTGGAATTCCTTTAAACATTCAATAATAAACCAGCATACCAGCAAGTGTGATTAATATGCTTTTGTTTATTGCACTTGATAATCATCCAGACACTGTACATTGCATTGCATTACAGGCTCAATAATAGATTATACTGTAATTGAAGATACATTCACAAATTATATAATATTCACAACATAACACCCCTATAGTCCAGACAATATGCTGTATAATACCAATGTATAAGTCTACAAACTATTTTAAGCCAACATTAACCAATACTTATATTATATCTCTTTAATTAAATTGCCGTCTTATGTTTAAATCAAGAAAGATTGTTATAAATTAATATCTCTAGCCATGTAGCTAGTCTCAGATCCTATACTGTAAAACACATGATGTGCTACAGATGCCATTCATGTTAAAACTTGAATAAAGCCTCTGCCCTAACCCTAACCCTATTTAATCAATTACATGACTTAACTCTGGTTCTACTAACACATACACCCATGCAGATCATTTTCACGAGGCTATTAGGTTTTTATATAATTCTATAGATTTTTTTTTTTTAAGCTAAACAAACCATGCCTGGTCCTGATAAAGCACATTAACTTAGTGCAGCTAAATGCATGAGAAGATTCATGACATGATTCATCAGTCTCTAATTAACCACCAATCTAATTTATTATTATAGAACAGGAATTATCATGCGTAGGAGTAAAAGCATGCATACGTCTACATACATATAGTCTATGCTTGCATAACAAGCTTAGTTTGCATGCATCAACAATCTTATTACAGTGTGTGAATACTAAAAGCAAACTGCCAGATGGAAAGACAAGGTAATACAACAAGAGCTAACTAAAAAAAAAAACGGTTACGCTGGAGACTTAGATTTAGATAAATACACAAACCTTGCTCCACTAAATACACAAGCTGTAGCTTACTTTGCTCTGGAATCCTAAGGCTCGATTTAGCATTGGCCCCAGGGACCTGCACTCTTACATGGGCCTGACGCAAGGGCTCGAGCCCAGAACTCTAGCAAATTATCCTCGTCAACTGCTGCTGCTGTGGAAGGACTCTCAGGAGCTTTGTGAGGCCAAAACAACTGAATGTGAAAGTTAGAATTGCTGCTTTGTTTTTATTGCTAGTAATTTATTTATTCCAGTTTTACTTATTAATGGCTTCATTGCTAAAGATACTGTTGGGTTTTTTCTTGAGTGTGCAAATACTGCAGTGCTGCAACAGCATTGATATACTGTGTTTGTTGTATTGGAACATTATCAAACACAGTGAAGAAGCCATTTCTAAAGGCACTTCTCCAATGCCCAAATTAAAGTATGGATTGTCTTCAGGGAAAAGCTCAAGCAGAATGATTTCAGGCTATTAATTGCAAGCAATTGTCAGTTCAGAGGTTCCAGGAGAAGCAGAGCAAAAGTGCCAAACTGATTCATCCACCAGTCATCATACGTTTCTGCCATTTGAAACTGAAACTCCTCACAAACTATGGACAGAGGCATGTATCCAAGCTAAACGATGTCCTAAGCTGTATCAAAACCAATGGAAGGCAAGATAGTTTCCATTTGGATAAAACATCTGGCCCAATCAATGACATTTGACCAGAGTTGTTCAATGCCAGTCCTGGAAGGGCAGTACGCAGCATTGTTTGTAAATTCACCAACACTTACACATCCCCACTAAACCTGGAAATTAACAGATAAGTTAAATCAGCTGCACATTACCCTCCCGCCTACTGTAGAACTTTAAAACTGGGATGTGCATGACCCTAGAAAAGGCGAAATCCAGGATCTAAGCCTCACTGGGGAATCCTAAGTTAAGGGCCAACCCTAATATCGGCAACCTACAGTACCACCCCGGGACCAAACATCAGAGATGATGTAGTGTCCTATCCATAGCTTCAACGGCTTGGCATGGACCCAACTCTGGATCTGCTCTAGGCGACTGAATATCCAAGGTATGGATACCATCAGCTGCCTCTTGACTTACTTATGGGATTCTCATTGTATCCACCCATTTAAACCATTACTTTGTGAAGTCTTGTGAGTCTTTCTGCAATTGCAAATTTATAAGCCCTTGCTGTCTGCTTGGGTTTCAAACAATTTCCTTCAAGCATGGTCTTGTACCCTGTGACCATCAGAAACCACTTAGTCCTGGTCAGGGTTCCAATAGATCTGGAGTCTACGGGAACAATGTGAAAAGGAAATCATCCAAAATGGGATGGCAGTCCGTCTCAGGGAACCAAGCACATTCAATCCCATACAGAGGAATTTAACAAAGATGGGTGATTCTCACAAAACTATTAAAACACCATGGCACTAATGATTTTAAATATAAAATGTGTAATTTAGTAATATAAAAAAAGCATCAGAATTAAGACAGTACTGTTCTCCACCGTGTACAATGTGTAATTTCAATATAAGAATTAATTATTTTTCCATTTTACTGCATTTTCTACTGAAATTCGTATTACCGCAATGTGTCCGGCTGTGTTTGAATGTGTGTTATGTTGTAATTTAAACTAATTGACATAAAAATTAGAAGAAAAAAATTAATGGATGTTCTACTAGATTATTTTAGATGAGAATTTTTTTTTTACGGAATGTTTATTTTTTATATTAATGAAAAAAAGTGGGAAATGGAAAATGTGTCCATTACTGATGATCTCATCCTCCGCAACATTTTTTAAGGACTGTTTAAACACAAACACAATGTAAATAAAGTTTGATTATGAGTTATGGAGCACATGGGACAGTTGCTTCAAGATGGCTACCAGGTAAGCTCATCTCTTTATACTGGATCTCTGTATTTCTGATTCTCATTACCGAAACAGGTTTTCAAGTTTTCTACATATGGAAAATTGTTAGATTTATAATTTTTTATGAATATGTAAGGTCTAATTATATGCACCGAGAAACAATTAGTAAAACCACCATGGCTTCTCTAAAGTTAACAAAACATACTGAGGCACCTTATCCTCCGCAACACCATTCTCATACACTGCAACATTTAAGTCCAGTTACGACAAAGGGAACTTATGTTTCAGGAATGAGAACTTAAGCATATTGTTTATGACTTTTAAACATCTATCATTAATTTAAAATTCACTAACGGTTGATATTTTGCTTTATGATTTGTTTCGTTTTAAACAGTCAGCAAGTGAGAAAAAAAGCTTTAGCAAAGACCAGATTGACAAAACAATTATACAGCAACCCAGAACTGCTTGAGGAGTACAGAAGGAAGAACCCTAGCGAAAAATAATACAGTATATAAAAAAAAACCTCAGTATTCGATTCATCATCTCTCTCCACCTATCCCTATCTTCTGTATCCTCAACACGTGCAACCACTAACTTCCCATCCTCATTTATTACATCCATATACCTCCTCTTTGTGCCGTCCTCTTTGCCTCCTGCCTGGCAGCTCCATGTTCAACATTCTTCTACTAATATACTCACTCTCCCTCCTCTAAACATGTCCAAACCTTCTTAAGCTGGCCTCCCTAACTTTGTCCCCCAAACATCCAACATGAGCTGTCCTTCTGATGTACTCGTTCCTAATCCTGTCCAACTGTGTCACTTCCACAGAGAACCTCAACATCTTTAGCTCTGACTCCTGTCTCTTCCTCAGTGCCACTGTCTCTAAACCATACAGCATGGCCGGTCTCAGCACTGTCTTGAACTGCCTACACTCGCTTCTGTACACCTCTTTCCCACACTCTCCATTACTCTGGACTGTTGCCCCCAAGTACTTAAACTCCTGTACCTTCTTCACCCTGTATTCTTACTGTTCCACCTCTCTCCCTTTCATTGTACAACTGTTGTGTAGCAGGTTGTTAAGAATTAATATACATGCGACAAGTTTTAACAACTCAGAATGTGGTGTTTTGTCAGTTTTTTCTTTTTAATGCCATGATAAAATGGTTTATGTTTTTTTTTACTGTAGGTACACATTAAAAGATTGCCCTGTTTATTCCTGTTTTAATGTTTTTCTTCATTTTATTATTTTTTTGGCTTTTGTATTTTTAAAGCACTACACAATAAAACTGTTTTGAACTTGAATGCATGATTGTGCAAATATGTTTTTTTCTGCATTATCTCAGATTAAATCTCATACTAGTATACTTATTACTGAAATAATTAACCTAATTTCCGAAACCTACTGTAAAGTATATTATTACCAAAACAGATGATTTAATTTTAAATACATGTGCAGAATCTACAAATTATGTTCTTTCAGGTCAGGTTTTATCAATCTATAAAAAAAAAAAAATTAATATAAAAAATTGTGAAAGGTGTTGCGAGAGAAATTAATCAAAATTTTAAAAACTATTAAATGAAAAAATAAATATTTCGGAACTTCAAGTAAGTGTGCATGACTTAATAATCCATTTTTAAAATTGTGAAAATGTATTTGCTTTTCTTACAGTTTTGATGTTTTCAGAGTGTTGCGGTAATGAGATTTTTTTAGGACGTAATTTGAAAATTATGTTCAAAAAGGTGTTAAACTGTCAGTAAATTTTTTTAATTAATGTTTGCAAATATTTTACTTAAGCATCATTTAAATTTTCATGCTTTAAATTTCACTTTTTGAGAAATAACCCTACATTCATGAATTTTGGAATGTTGATTTGTAACCAGGGAACTTTGTGAATTTTTACATTTTTCCTGGTTATTGCATGACTTTCCTCAGACAGTGTAGCTCAGGATTGAACTGGGAACCCTTCGAATGCTACAGGTTGTATCTTAATTTTGCTCAGTATAAGATTCAATGTTTCCCCATAAATGGCGCAATAACAATCAGGTCATCTTTTATGTATGTTGTGTACTGCATCGCCTACTCCGGTGCATGAGTCGGAAAGAGTTCAATTTATTAAAAACCCGTGATGACTAAGACAACACTCTAGTCCGTAGCTTCTTGGAATGCATACTCCAGACATTCATGAAGATAAAGTGCCGAATCCCAGTGTTGGTCTGCGTTTTCCATTTATCATAATAAGACAAAACCCTCCACCTACATGTATCAGCCTGTTGTGTTTATTGAACCTCGCCTGTCCTGACTATGATTCTTTATGCTGATTCGGATCTATTTAATAAACTGCTTGTGGTTGTATCCTAGCGACTCCATCTCATCTTGACAGCACGCCCTGAAGTACCCTGATGGAATATTAAGCAGGAAAGAGAGAAGTCGGTCCTCTCACAAACCTCTATAGATTTTTTTAAGTTAAACAAACCATGTCTGGTCCTGATAAAGCACATTAACTTAGTGCAGCTAAATGCATGAGAAGATTCATGACATGATTCATCCGCCTCTAATTAACAACCAATCTAATTTATTATTATAGAACAGGTCTCTATACTCTTATCCAAAAGCTTACTGCAAAAGTAATAAATAGTAAAAATAAATACAAGGTAATCCTAAGCATAGCACTGCAGTACAGGAATTCCTCTTCTTCTGTTGCATCATTTTGATATTTCCTCCCACATCACCCACTCTTCCTTCACTTCCCTTATGAAAATACATGCAACAACAGACTGGATATTTATTAAAGGTACACTTTTAGCCTGAAAGAGAATGGCATCGAGTCAGAGCATTGCTCGGTGGCATCCAAGTATTAGACGCATTTTACAGCTTACACACATTCAAGGTTCGTTCTTTGATGAATAACAGGTCTGAACATTTACAGCATCTTGTATGTTGCATAACTTAAACACAAATGTGTTACGAAAAAAGATGCCAACTGTAAAAAAAAAAAAAAACACCAACAACATCCACTGTTTGCATATTCATTGAAATTCGAATGACTCAATTTCTATGAAACATTAAAAAACAAGGTTAGGGTCAGGACCAGGATTAGTGTTTTGATGACTTCATGTCCCATGAAATTGAATGAAATCTAACATCAGCCTGTGTCATTTGAATCCATAGTAATTTTTCATGTCCCAAACTGAGGCATGTGTCAGTTATGTGTCACTTCTGACCTTGTACACAAGGCCACTGCTCTTAAGGACTAAACATTGCTGGATAAAATGAATGAAGCTGAATAAGTATGAATGAACTTTAAGTGTAGCAAATGTTTTAATATTTTACAATATTACAATAAGATCTATTTCACTACAAGGGTTCAAGTCAAACCAAGACTTTTAACTTTTGTTAAAACTCTCTTCATATCTCTATATAATCCCCTGCTAAACTAATGCACTTATCCTAGCGTTTCACTAGTGCTTGGACCTCATCAAGATGGAAAGTTGTCTCAGCACTCTGGAGTGATGATCGGACTGTCTTTATAGTGTTTTGCAACATTGAAATCTTTTATTGCGGCTAAGAGTCGCATCACTGTACTGTGCTTGTCTTCTGGAAACATCGATCAGTTTAATGCCCTAAGTCGTGATTTGACTTGAACACCGGTTGTGCTCACAATTATCCTTCAAAACTCAATATCTAAAATTAACATGACATTTGATAAGTTGCAGTGTAATGAGAGTGAAAGCCACGTTAAACCAAAGGCAAGTGCTTGTGTTTAAAGACTTTAGACCACATGCTGCTGCTGTCTCAGACACCAGTATACACACACACACACACACACACAGACACACACACAAAATGGGCATGCTGGTTAAATCCCATGAAGCTAATTTACATAATCTGAACAGGCATTCCAGAAAATCGGCTAAAGTATGCGTGTTAACTAGCTCTTAATAAAAGAACACCCCACACACACAGACTTATGAAGGTAATTCACTAACCCATTAGGCATGCATGGAAATGTGATGCGTCACACATGTCGGGATACTGAACTGCTAACCTATAACAGACAATGTAAAATAGGGGCAGCTGAAGATTAGATGCGTGTTGAACGGGAGGTTAAACTTATGTAATCATTTAAAATAACAAAAAAGACACAAGGTACAGAAATTAGACATGTACAGAATCAAAATTGTGAACACAGGATGATCAAGGGGAAAGCATCTGTGGCTTGTGCTGGAAAAAAAAAAGAAAAGTCCTCTGGGCTTAGGATAGTGGACAGGCAGCCTTCGGTGTGTAATGTATGTCTTTTTACAGCCTCTTTGAAATGTAAGATGACACATGATGTATCGTATGACGAGATGGACCTCAGCCTCCAACCTATCTGTATCTTAACTTCCTGAGAAGGAGTATGAAGGAAAGGATGAAAGGTAATTTCCTAGACCAAGTGACCCAGGAATGTGTATTAGATGTGTCAAGGACAACTATGATATAAAGCTTTATACAAAAAGAAAATAAATCAATCAATCCTACACTTGTCATTATGATGTCACAATATTGATCATCATAAAATACAGATTCATTTGAAAAACATTCAATTAAATTTTATTTGTATGGCGCTTTTAACAATCGCCATTGTCGCAAAGCAGCTTCGTACAATTAAAAGAGAATTATGGAACCTGAAAAATGTCTATGAATCAAAACGATCAGGTTGTTTCTGATGTGCAAGCCGAGGGCGACAGCGGCGACAAGAAAATATTCCCTGAAGAAACCTTGAGAGGAACCAGACTCAACAGGGAACCCATCTTCATTTAGGTGATAACGGATAACAGGAACTATTTTTGCAGTCATTCTGTGAATTGAGCAGCTGGAAGTTCAATATAACAGTTGATGTCTTTAAGTTAATATGGAGTCCAGATCATTATTGGAGACTCAGGTACTGTACACTGTAGGAAAATCCTGAACTATTGAGAAACTGCAGTCACAAGCCCAAAGGAGGACATCTGTCTGCATCAGCTGAGGCCAGGACCATCTCCATGGTAAAGTGGAACCATCCTGATGGAACCGAAAATGGAAACACGTCCTGATGAAGATACTAGTTAATCATTATCGATTATTATACCAGAATTTGGCCAGTTCAGCATCATCCAACTGCACACTGTAACTGGAGCATCATCTATCACTGGCTCCGGTTTCCTGTCCATCAAACTGTACACAGGTCTTAAGCTAATATAGTGACTATATAAAAAGGCAACATTGAACTCTCAGACAAACAGTTCATCATCCTGACAACGACGCTGGCAAAGTTCATTGACTCCGTGGTATCTGATTCTTGTCCCTCTGACACGCTGCTAACAGCTCTAAATGAAATCTTATGATGTGTTAAATCACAAGTGCCTCCCTGATGAGGACCTTGCAGAATGAGCGGACGGACAACTATTATGGAAATTTATCACAACGAGCCGCCAGTGTCGGTAAACATAACGGCTGCATTTTCGACACGAGAGACATGGGGACAATGACGTCTCCAAGCGTACTGTAGGCTCAAAAATACACCTTTCCAAGCATAAGCTCAAACGTCTCTCTGTACATATTGTACAGCCACGGCATTCCACTTGACTCAGGTGTGGCTCAGCTTAACATGACACTTTCTATTTATAATAAAAATATTCTCAAAAAATGCACACTAAGAAAATAAGCAGTATAAATAATGTTTGGGAGCAGGCTGGAGAGAATGGGAATTTCCTGAGCAGATCTATTGCATTATTTGGAGTAAAGTTTGCACTTCACCATCTACTGTAGAGTCAGATCTGAAGCGATGACAAATCTTTCATCATTACCACTTATTATTTAAAAAATAATAATAATACAAAAATAAATAACATAAAAAGTGCAATTTTATGCCCATTGAAATGGATTTTACACTAAAGCATCTCTGAGCTCAGCTGCATAAATCCCATTGATAAATCACAAAAAACTCATTTCAGCTATAATGCGAAACCTCTCAGCTAATCCAGCAAGCTGTGCTGAAAATACTAAATCGTTAATTAACCAAAGCTGTCTTAGTCATGATTTCAGAATAAGTACTAATATAGCCCTTGAAAGCAATTAAGCAAGCCTATAATAGTAAAAACAAATGATATCAGAAGGTTAATTAGACAGGAATTAAAGGGCAGATTATGCTGATTAGGCTGGTCTGGGCACACGGTGAGACAAGAGACAGAGGAAATCGGGAGACGAGACAGAACTTATAACAGCAGAAACTATTGTAGTGTCCTTAAGCTGAAGTTCTACATATTAATACAGACCCTACATTTATTTTAGTATGGTTTATATACCACACTAATACTTGAATAAATTAATGCAACATCCTGCAATACAGTATGCCAGAACCATTACGTAGTGGTCAACCCAATTATGGCTATATTTATGAGAGGCGTTCAAGTCAAACTGGGACTTGTGATGAAATTCCTTGTAAACTAAGGCATAAAACCAATTTACAAAATGACATGAGACTTGCACAGTACAGTACAGAGTACCTAGCACAGTATAGTGATGAGACTTTGAGCCACAGTAAAATGTGAATAATGCAAATGTTTTAAAGAAGGTTGTACGTCCCTGAATGACTATCCTGGCCCAGGTGGCTCGGAGCGCACTGCCGTCTTTCCCGTGAATGATTAACCTGATCCTTTCAAATCGACTAATAAGTTAACTTGTGGAAGAGACGCATGTGTCTGTGAAAACTGTACACACAATAATTCTCCACCACCACTTGCACATTACAGGAACTCGGCTGGGAGTTTTTGCCACATCCTCCGAACAATCCTGATGTCGCTTGTTTGGGCCATTAAAGGAGTTCCAGGGGGGCCAGCGTTTTAGATGTGAAGCAGTGGCTCTGCGGTAACTGAGAAACCTTTCTACACTAATGGCTTCCTAGCACTAGTGAAAAACTGTGATAAGTGCATTAGTGCAGCAGGGGATTATATAGAGAAATAAAGGGAGCTTTTAACTCTCAGAAATGTCTTCTGTTACTTTGCACTCGAAAGTCCTGGTTTCACTTGAATGTGCTTCGTATACAAGAAGCAGCATTACTAATTTAAATTCAAATACACACCAAAGGTCTGAGTGACTTTCATTTAAAATAAAGCACTTACACTAAAACACAGTGAAAAATAAGTGACTTTCTGGTATTTATGTAAGACAGTACAGAGAGCATACACTCTACATTATCTGAAATCGCTCCTGCGCTTTCCCCCTAGCATTGAATTTTAAGCAATTCAAGTCCAAGATTTCATTTGCACTTGAGCACTAGTGTGTCACTAAAAGTAATTTTCACATCGTACAGTTCTTCTCTCGACTGTATTTGGTTTCATTTTCTCTGGTGAATAAAACAATTTCCAATTCATTAAGCCTTGCTTTTGTTTTGGAGGGCCTGCAAATTAAAGACACACATGGGCTTTGTTCTCGAGCATGCCCTCGCTTCTGGGCTTTGAGATGCTTTCTTTTTGGGGGGGGGTGGAAATTTAAGCTAACATTAAGACACACAAATCACCTAAATAGTCATACACTTATTTCTAGTTCATCATTAATCATCCTGTGTTTGTACAGCGTTTATGGTTAATGAGTTTTTCTTTTCTGATCCAGTTTTGCCTATACGTTACTGTTTTTTTTTTTTTTTACTTGGTACGTAGACGCACATTTGTCTGTGTTACCACTATCAGCTTTTCACATATAGATCCTGATGCTTTGCCATTTGTTTTTTGGGGAAAACTTTTGCCCGAGCTTGTCAGATTGTATCTCAATCAAATCCTTGACGATTAAAAGCATCCTCACAACATGATACTACCACCACCAGGCTTCACTGTGTGGGATAACAATAATGCGCAAGTGGTGGATTTCTGCCAAACTCAGCACTTTGTGCCAAGGCCAATAAATTCATAGTGCTATAGCACAGAATCCACCCCTAATGTTTGCCAAATTTTAAGCTTTTTGATTTTATTCACACTGATTTCTTCTGTAGTTTAATAGATTTTCCTGAGAACAGGCTCTCATATGTGATCTCTCCAGCTTTTTCAAAGTTCCTCTTGACCTCTGGGTTGCTTTTTTGATTAATGCTTGGTCAGGCGGTCAACCTGCTCTAGGTGGAATTGTCCCATATTCTTCTCATTTTTTTTTTTATACCTTAATTGCATGCTGGGGGATGCTGGGAAATATTTGTGTAAACTATCTATTAAACATCAAGAACCGTGAATAACCTGCCTGGTCCCTGGTGATTCCTGTCGCTAATGACCACCTCAGATTACTACAACTAAACTACCACTTATTACTCCAACTATTTGGTTTTGAGTTTATATTTGAGAAAGAACGTACGTTCATTGTAAGCTTCTGTCATTAATGCAGTGCTCTTAGGCAACAACAATCAGATCAAAACATTACCAGCCCACAGGGATTTCTCCTCACCGTCCCCATTACCATCCTGACACTAAACCAATCAAAATATTTAAAAAATATATATATATAAAAAAAAAAAACTAAAAGCAGAAGCCATTATGCAACTATCCATACACAATAACCCAATTAGAAAAATGATTGCTTTTCCTGACACCATGAACGAGTCAACAGTAACACCGACTCATCGGGAATGATTGCATGCTTGCTCTGTTATGAGAACAGTTTAAGAGCACTGATATTGTATGTTGGGTAACTTTGTGTGTTAAAGGGTGAAGAGCTATGCAAAATTCAGACCAATCGCTGTAGACTCTTACACACACTCATGTCGATCTCCAGCACTAATGGATCGACATATTGACCTGTATTTGCATGAAAAAGCCAATGTTGCTTCTAGTAATACCAGATATTGGTTTTTGTTACATAAGGAGGAATATTAGAAAGCAGAATATTAGTTCATGAGGAAAAAAAAAATAAAGATACAATGCTATCTAAACTGTTGATGTACTAAGGTGTAAAATACATAAACTAAGCAGAGACAGTTAGAAGTATAGACTTATTAAAGGCAACATGTTTTACTATTCGTGTAACAGCTTAATACAGGTCTCAGTCCGGGCAAAGTGTGATAATGACACACAGGTATACGATAATGCATTATTTTTTCTCCCTATATGATGTCATATTAAAAGGGAAAATCTAATTATCTCATAAGAAAAAGACAAAAAACTGTGTTTTTTTGTTGATAGGAAACAAATCTAAACACCTAAAAATAATTAAAATAGATTTTGCATGATACAGTAGGCCCCCCCTCAAAAACAACCAAACAATTGTTAAAGACAAGGTAATAGATCACAAAATGAATGAAGCAAACCCAGAGTATTCCACACAGATTTAGATCAGACTTCTGTTCCGCGTCAACTTTTCCTGTTCTCCTCAATGCTCAACAAACCTCTCGAGTCTTAATGGAAAGTCAATTCCTCCTCAATTTAAGGCCTCTGCTCACCTGGGTGTATCTAAACCATATGGCTCCTTAGAAGAATGTGTTGCTAAGATTTCACATCAAGACTGAGAACAATCTGGGTAGACTGGTGCCAGTCGGCTCTCTCAGTGGGAAATTCAGACAAATTCAGCCAGCTCACATGAAACATTACAAATTAGTGATGGTAAGTTTGGATCACTTTAGTGACTCGGTTCTTTGAATCTCATTCATCAAAATGAACAAATCTTTTTTATTTTGAGTCATTTAGTTCATTTAGTACTTTTGATCAGAAATAAAACGTTACATTTTCATAAAACAGACCCCCAGCACATCTACGTACACAAATTTTGCCGATAGTTTCAGCAACGAAAATATTACAATGCAGCTATGGAAATTTAATGCTAAACAGAAACAACCCGCCTCTCATACAGTATCTTCTGGTCCGAATCGATCGTTCTCTTGTCACGTGACTCTCAGATTCTATGCAGTGCATTACACAGGAAACAGAATTGAACGGTTCTTCTCATGAGTCATTCGTTCTTTTGAGTCTTTTGCACCACATAGCGTCTATGGGAGTCACGTGACAAAAGAACGAACAATTCGGACCAAAGGACTACAAAGGTAACTACTCATTTCTGTTTCCTGTATACGGAGGTTTTGCGATGCTTTGCGCATGTGTGCGCCCAGTAGAAAGTGAACGAATCACTCTCTGAGACTACTCGTTCTTCTGAGTCACGTTAAAGTCCTGTTCAAAAAGAATGAATCGTTCATGAACGACCCATCACTATTACAAATGTGTACATACTATATTGTCAACTTTTTGCCATTTTATTTGTAGATAATAAAGAACAAAAGAACTATTTTAATTAGTATTGGTGTGAATTGGTTCATGCTTCAGTCTAGACTGAACTGCATATTTCATCCATTTCATCATAACGTCACCCAGCGGTTTTTTTCTATACTTCTCAAACGTACATCTCGCACACTACAGAGAGTTTCAAGTAGATTAAAAATGGAGACAGATGGTGGCCTGATCAGCCATGACTAGAACTACAGCACACAATAATTCTCTCCTACAAACAGCTATTGGGACACTTGTGTGTTCTTTCTATTTTTTTTTTTTAGAGAGGATAATGACAGAGCTGAAGATAAACACCTAATTAGAGTTTTCAATCACAACTCAATCAGGCAGAACAAGAAGTCTAATTAGTGCTTAGTCTCAGAGTTGTGTTCCTAACTCTTCATTGAAAGATCTACAAAGAGATCCGGTTCCCTCCATTACCCTTGACTCAGACAGATGTTGCATTTCGAGAAGTTTTACACGTTGCTGCATAAAATTTTTTTTAAAAAGTGTGACGTGCCCATCCTTTAGCCCCGCCCCTGCTTGCATTATCATTTATGCAGCATACACAAATTGCACGCATTTGACTGCATGAAAACCAGGCACGTGTTCAACAATACAACGATGCCTAGTCCGCCTTCGCATATTTAATATGCTCAATTTTTTGTTAAAAAAAAATCGATTAAATAATTTCTAGATTCATTAGAATTCTTTAAAATGTGCTTATTAATGCTGATTAATGGACTTGATCCAGGAATCCAACTAACACACACTGATTTACGTAATCTAAAAGCACCCTACTGGGTCCCATGACAACCAATGACCTTTACTTGTTAATTTAAAATGTGTTTCATCAGGTTTCATTTGGGTGAATGTATAATTTACGGATGTAATGATAAAATGTGCCAGGGCATCTTTACTATAAAAGCACCAACCAATTATTTTAGCTAATTATCACCTGAAGCAGTATATAAAGCAGCCATACATTTCTTATTAAAATATCAGCAGCTGAAGGTATCTGATTGTTCATCAGAAGTGTACTGTACATAGGCAGAGAAAAATGAGACAAAATGGAAAAGA
Source organism: Clarias buthupogon (assembly GCA_030014345.1). NCBI lineage: Eukaryota > Metazoa > Chordata > Actinopteri > Siluriformes > Clariidae > Clarias > Clarias buthupogon. Next base: position 30,662,969 of record JAQMYK010000038.1, on the reverse strand, counting down.
TCACTGTGTTGGCAAAAAAAAAATAAGCCAGTAAAGCAGATAACGAGCTTAGTGATGTACACTAAAACAATGCTAGACATTTTAAAACCTTTTCTATCCCCATGTAGTAAAAATAGGAACTTTCTTTATGGAAACATGATTACAATAGACAACATATGAGGTTCACCTTCCAACAAGACAAAACAGGACCCTCTTGACCCTGTCGCTGGTGTCCTTCCTTAGTTCACTTAGGAACTAACCACTGCATAAGGAGAACATCCCACAAGACCTGATGTTTTGGAGATGCTCTAACCCAGTTGTCTAGCCATAAAACTTTTGGCCTTGTCATGGTTTCCCAGATCCTTACGCCTCCCCATGTTTCCTGCCCACAACACCTCAGGTCACCTTAAAGACCTGACTTGCTGCCTTTTACATTGTACCTCAGATGGCATGAGAATCAATGATACGTACTTCAACTGTCTTTTCAATGTTCTTAATGTTAGGGGGGAGGAGTAACTGGTGTTTTGAATTATGCTCGTAATACGAGGTTCCACTGTACCCAACATTTAAAACTATAGTACATCTAAAGGTTTTGGGGGGACAGAGGATTATGTATGCAAGGCACAGAGTAGCTCTCCCATTAGGAGAGAGGTTTTTTGGTCTTATAACAAAGCATATGACCGAATACCATGCAGCTTCACGAGACACAAACGGACCATCTACTCTCAGTACAAATCCATGAATGGATTTTGCCTGCCTGGCCATTCACAATGCAATGATATCAATCAATAATTTCCTCTAAAATGTAGCCAAGAATGTTCAGCGATGCTCTCGACCCTGGCGGAGACCTGTAGTAACGTGCAAAAGCTGCTGTTCTCCCTATATAGCTTCCTGTATACAGCTATTAAATAATTCAGTGGCGATTTGTAGATCTCATATTTCCCCTCTAGCATTTTTTCAAATGGAGAGCTCTAGGAAAATATCTAAAAAGCTTCGTTTGGTTCAAACTCTACACTGCTTCACACCTTACACACTAAGATTGCATTCAATCACCTTTTACTTTGATTAGCACACAATGTGGTGGCCAGTGCACGTGTAAAAAAAAATATTCCTTATGCTTTCAGAACCGGTCTTTCACAATGCGAGTCCTGGAATATGCCGGTGCCATCAGGGAAGAAAAATTGAATAGATGTGTTAATCTGGTCATTCAGGTCGTCATTACTTTCTGTCATCAAGTTTGTTATACCCCTTAGAACAGTTGCTCCATGACCAGCCTATGTTTTTAATTTCTTTTAATTAATAATGATTGTTACAGAGCAATGACACTAGAGTTGACTTTCAAAGGTTAAATTCCTAACCTAAATAACTTCTAATAGACTTTAAATAATAATTTAAAAATGTAATTTTTTTTTAAATTACTGTCGTTAGAGCTACTGCAACGGAAAATGAATTGACAGCTTCTAACCAATCAGATTTAAGAATTTGTCATTACTTTTACAAAATAGGTTGGATGCACATTTTCATTTTTACACTAACGGAGATGAGTTGAGCACTAAATGAGCCATTTTAACCTGAACGAGTACCGAAAAGTAAACTAGTAGCAGTAGAGTTTGATCACACACAGACACACTGCCAATAATTGGTGGGGTAGCATTCACTTTTCCTCTTGCTATGGATGTTTTTGTTTACACACATACACAGAGCCTAGTGTGCATTAGTGTTGTGGACCTCATTACAGAAAAGCACCTCATTCATGCTAGACACACGCCTCCATAACAGACTCGGAGAACTCAAGGCTAATGCAAGAAAGCCATTATTCTCAGCATTCGAGTGCCCTTCGTTTATGGAAGTACATGTACTGCCATTTTTAATGGGATCACTCGCTTGCTTGTTTGTGTGTATGTAAGAGATGGGGGGGGGATGGGGGGGGGGACACAGAAAGTGGTTAATTAGTGCCTGTGGCTGTTGAAGGTTATGAGAGAGTTGCGGTCCCTTGTGTATCCCTCGTGCATGCCAACCACCAGAGAAAGAGCGAGCAAGAGAAATGAGATGGAACATTAAAAAAAAAAAAAAAAGAGCTAGAAACTGAGGGGAACAAAATAGTAGATGAATAAATACAGGGGATGGGTTAATGGATGAATGCCCAAAATGAGACCGGGCCTGGCAGCTGAAACGGATACAAAACCAGATAAAGGAGAAAAATGTAAAGGAAAGTGAGAAGTAGAGGGAAGTGCTGAAGTAGATCAAAGCTTCGCTTTTCTCCCGTCTATCTTTTCATAAAATCATAATTAACCACATTTCATTACCGAGCACCCTTATTCCCTGCACTCTTCTCTTGTCAATCTCCTGCGTTTTTACTGTGCTACACAGCCCCAGAGGGCCAAGGGTGAAACCACACACTGACAGCAATACAAGGCATTCTGGGTAAAGTGTAATTTGCATTGTTTTCATAAAATTCCGCGATAATACCAAAAGAGGTATTATCAGTCCTTTCTCAGGGACGGCTAATCATATTATTGAACAGGAAGCGGTGGGGGGGGGGGGGGGGGGGGATTATAATT
>JAQMYK010000038.1:30590847-30602167 GCA_030014345.1 Clarias buthupogon | reverse complement strand
TTGTTGTAGAATGTAGAAAATAAATCACTAAACAAAAACAAAGAAATTTGCAAGTGACCCCAAACTTTTGAACGGTAATCTATGTACACACTTACACCCATACACGCGTACACCCACATACACCCATACACACACACATGTATACATGCACACTATGGCCCATCATAACCGTTGTATCTGCACAAATAAACCTGGGACAGGGATTAATTCTACATGTCTTGCTTTATTATGGTATAGTGTAGCCTGTTTAAATATCAGGAACTTTATTTTTGACACCATATTCATATTGGCAAGAAATTATATATACAAATCCTACAATCCATTTGGTCTGAACGAATTAAATTTCTGCACTTTTGTTTCAAATTCCTAGAGTGCCAGTGTAATAACATGGTGTCCTTCCCTGGCAGAATTTTCTACCAGGAGCAAATTATAGTGCTACTTTCTTAATATCGCCTACACACAGTTTAGAATGGCAATAGCACTGTGTTAGAACCGAACACATAGTTCAATGTTATCGGCAGTAACGTTTGATACACTGGATACTGGTAGCACTTTGTGACATTTTTAATGTTAATAAAAATATAATGCCTAGTGCTTTAATACTGGAAGCACTTTCTGTTATCTGTGTCTATCCACTAAGTGACTGTTAACCAGGCAAAATAAAAATAAAAAATGCAATAAAACAACCAATTTAAAAAAAAAAAAGAAAAAAAAAAGGAACCTTCAATACTTAACATAAACCCTCAAGTTCTGGGAGCATACAGTAAGTAACGTGGATTTATGGGCAGGGCAGTGAAACATGGCGTATTTGTGGTGTGCGCGTGCTGGGTAATCGTGGGTAGGAGAGACTGATGGGTAGGATGAATTTGTAGAACACCGGCTACGCTGTGGCTATGCATGTCTGTATACCTCTGCTAATTTAAATGTCTTAATATAGAACATAAAATGATGAGCAGTATTAACAGTATTATGATTAGGCTATAAAATGTGCTCAAAGCATCTCTATGGAAACTATATCATCTAAGCATGTGTGTTTGCTAAACTCAATGATAATCGCTTTATCGGTCTTTAATTAAATGCATGTTCTTGATTTACACAACTTCGCATCAGAACTTAATTTACTCGTTTACTCTCAAACTGGATGCTAAATTATTCAAGATAATAAAAATAAGGTTAAAATCTCAGACTATATGGTCAGGTTGAAGCTGAGAAGGTCTCTCTCTTTTTTTAATTTTTTAAAATAACAATCTTCAAGGTAAGCAGCAGGTGTGGGTTAAAATTAGCTCTGTGACCTGCGTGTGCATGCGCACGTGTGTAGAGCCAAGCGTCTCCGGGCATATGCTCTTGATTTTATTCAATCTCTCTCTCCTCATGGTGCTAATTGCAAGGGCTAGGTGAAAATGGAGTCCTGGATGAGAAGAGCAGCAAGATCAATAACAAGAATAAAGAAAGCTGGACATTAAGGTTGAGAGATTACCAGGTTTAGGAGAGAAAGGTTGAAGAAAAACGTGCATTTAGAGGACACCCAAAACACGACTTTCTAAACCAACAAAACAAATCCAAATACAGAAGCAAAGGCGAAAACAGTAAAACACTAGACACAGACAGATGAAAAGGTAGTCCCCCAACACTGAGAATACACAGTAGTGATAATGGATCACTCTAGGTTGCCCTAGATCTGGTCATGGGAGACATAAAAAGCAAGACTGGGGGAAAAAGAAAAGTGTATTTAAAAAGAGGACACGAAGGGAGAAGAGAACTGGACTTGTTCATCCACTTTTCTTACTGACCCTCTCGGAAACCTCCAGCCTCCCGGTCAGAGTCACTTTAGCCTGTACGCGGCCTCCTCGCCAGAGTCAGGCTCTCTGTCTCGACGCGTCTGTCCTCAAAATATGCTCGTGATGAACTGAACGAATTTATACACCAGCAGCACCGGGTTAAAGTCCAAAACCCGGAAATGACAGGCAGCGGAATGAGACCCGCTAGGCAGAATACATTACTGTAATGCATGTGTGGCTGTGGGGGTGTGACAGAGGCGGGAAAAAAAGACGAAATAATGACAGGCTGAGAAAAGGAGAGAGTCCCTGCAGTGACATTGAACTAGTCTGGATTTATATCACCTGCAGTAGTGCATTGCTGCCTGCTATGTTTACACACACACACATTCATTCTGACATCACACACATCCTCTTGTGTTTATTATATCCACAAATCCATCTTGTACACAGAAGACGTGTCCTTTAAAAAGAAGAGTGAAGGCCAAAGCACACATTCCCATGCATGTAATTTATATATAATAGAATCAAATCTGCATTCCTGGTTCAGTTAAACCATTTATATTAAAAAAGATTCATAGCAGATCCAAACTCATCTAATACACACTCATACAATGTCCGGCACTTCCTACTTTTCCCCACTTAATCTGGTTTAAGCAAGAGAAGACTTCACACCAATACACTACAATAAAGAACAATCATTTAATCTGCTATATAAAAACAAAGTTTGTGACCTGTTTGCTTATGACAAGCAACATAACCAATACTGTATATGTACATGCATAATGACTAACAAACATTCTGCCCAAGCTAATCACATTTTGTTTGTTCATTTTCCATATGTTTATTTAGTAAATGACCTGCCTGGAAGAAGCTGGTGTGAACCCTTTCACTTCTTTTCATGGATGCGGCGCAGACATGCACGAAGGAGGAATCTTAGAGCATCCGTGTTTCAGCCCTTCTCCAAAATGCCACAGCATCTTAACATATATAAATATACTGTATAGGTGTTGACTTGATTTTATAAACATTCCCAGTTTGACTTAAACACTGCTTTTTGTCCTTTTTACCCAGTTACTACACCAAGCTCTTTATGCATTTTCTTTTACCTACTCAAACATTTCACTTACTGTCATAATGAGATACGTTCCCACTTTAATGAGTTACTTAATGATTTACTTAGAAAACACAAGATGCTTTTATATTTCCATTACTGGTTGGATGTCTGAACACAATTCCGCCCAAATCTGTATTTCTCACACGTCGCTCCGTCGTTCATGAATAAGTTAGACAGAAGTGCTAGCTTTGCTGTGAAGTGATGCAGGCTGCTTGTTTGAAGTTCTTCTTGTTTTATGGGTTTGTGTCTCCTTCGCCTTTTTGATGTGATGTACATCAGACACACAAACTGGTGATTAATTGCTCAACATGGCGTGAAGGAGATTTGACAAAAGCAAAAGGATAGGACCTGATCACTGCAGGGAGGCATGTCGACCTATCACGAATATCTCAGAGAAAGTAGAGGCTTATACCACAATCCAATAAATATTTTTTTTCTTTTTTTTAAACCCTTGAAAATGTACATAATGCCACAACAACAATCATACAGGACCAGGTGTTAAACTTGACCATGTACATATACGTAGTCTGATCAATACATACAAATCATAGCTGTTATTATATTATGGGGTATAATTGTTATAAACGATACATTTATGAGGTGCGTTCAAGTCAAACCGGGACTTGTGAAGTGCATTAGTGTGGCACTGCGTTATAGAGAGAAATAAAGGTCAGTTTTACTCCCAACTGTAACTTCTGCTACAATTAAAAGTTGACAAACGCCCCTTTTTGAGAGATATTCTGCAAATAAAATGGCATACTGGATCGATTTTTAGATAAGAGTATAATGCACTGTGGCAGCAGGGGGGCGTGGCTGAGCATCAGCTACTGTACGGACACTAAGGTGGCGTGTTGAACCTGCGAGGTCACACATGATTCTCACCAGTGTGTGATCACCACGAGTTTATCTGTGCAGCGTGTTGTGTCCTTCCAGGGAGAATGCTGTGAACTTGAGACGGAGAGAGGGATGGAGTTCACACTTCACCCCCCCCCCCCTCCCCCACATGCCATGAGCATGAGCTTGCAAAGTGTTATTGAACTGGATGGAGGTGAAAACCCTGAAATATTAGGAAATAGCCTGCTTCATCTTGTGTTTTGTTTTTCCAGTTGTCTGAAGAGCTGATAAACGCATGTTGGGGAAATAAAAAGCGAACCCTGAAGCTCCGTCAAAGTCTCCCTGCATCTCGAGGCCGCCTTTTCACTCTCTGTGGTACCCATGAACGCCTCATGAATTTTCTCTTTGAGCAGTGAAATTTAGCAAGAAATTTGCCTTGCATTTTGTAAAAACAAACATCGCACCATGAGTCCCAAGAATGTCATCAAGACCAGAGAAAACTGAGCTACTTTTAGTTTTGTTTTAAGCAGGTGCCAAGAGAAATCATAAATTATGGTTAAGTGACATTTGATGTCCATTTTATATTATACTTCATTTACACGTCTTCTAAATGTTTTGATTGTTTTTGCATGCAAAACTATAATGATAGTGCTGAAAATTGGTAATACTGTACTGTATGGGTTGCTGGAACGGATTATCTTCATTTAGATTATTTCCTATGGGAAAATGCGTTTCACAATACAAAATTGCACCTTAAAAACTCGATAACTCTTAATTGAAACCCTATGCCAAGATCCCTCCGTACACGAATGCATGGGGATTAATACCTTTATGTACATCGATGGTGATACCAACATTTACATCATGCACACTAAAACCCCTGAAGGAGATTTGACAAAAGCAACTTGTTGCTGGCATAAATCATACTGTACTGTATGCCAGCAACAAGTATGTGAAGTTCAATAACGACACAGGTTTTGAGTTTCCACTTACTGTTAACGCACTATTGCAGTTTTCGTTTGTGTTTTAGTATAAGACCGAAGAATAATGTGTTACTGTAGGAACAGTAATAGACAAAGTTAAAAGGTCTCCAGATTTGTACGGTGCTGCTTTCTCTCTGACTTAATCATCAGTGTGCAAGTGTGTGTGTGTGTGTGTATCCCAGATGGCAGGCCTCAGTGTTAACAAGCTTAACAGTAGTGAGGTGAGAAAGCAGTTCACAGAGAAAGATCGTGACCAATGGAGAGCAACGACCATTATTTGCAGAGAAAATAATCCAGCACCGACACACATCTAAAAAGTTAGAAGTTCGTTCGTGTCGTTCGTGGCTGTGTGCGTGCACATGCATGTAGGTTTAAATCCATTGCTATTGGAGCTCTTGCAGGTGATGCATGATTTAACTAATAAATTAATAAATATCCAGGCTGTGCTGCATTTCGTGATGCATCTTAAGCCTTGAGCAGGTGCAGGACTTTCACACACCAAGATGCACGCCATGCACACACGCATTAATCTGTTCCCTTTTAATGAGCACGAGGCCCAAAACAAAGAAATCAGTGAACTGAGAAAGGGTTTGTGTAGATTTAGAAAAACAAAGGAGAAAGAGAAACAAAAAAAACACAGGATTAGAGAAACGAGAGAGAGAGAGAAAAAAGAAACAGGGGTATAAAGTAGAAACACCTGCACAGTCCCCAGAGCGCGTGTATCAACCTGCGTGTTAATCCTACAACGTGCAATTTTGAGATTTTTCCACAGCTCGTCTCAAATCTTCACTTAGAATAAATAGATAAGCTACAGACATGAACAGCAGTGGAATAATGACCTGCTCCGTAGGAGTTAAACAGGCTTTTCCCCACCCTCACGCTGAGCTTAGTGTAGAGCGTCTGGCTTCTTGTAAACTTGATGCACAAATCCATTTGTTCAACAGAAGGGATTTTACACTTGATGTTATCCCATTCCTATTCACACTTAAATTCACAATGCAAGCAAAAGAAGCTTTAAAAAAAAAAAAAAAAAAAAAAAACGCACCACTTGAAGCCAAACCTCCTATATTTCTTTAAATTACAGATTTAGGGATTAAAATTAATTTTAAATAAATGTTGCTGATAGTGTTTGCTTTCTGATACTGTACTTTCCCTAGATGGTGTTAACTTTCCCATGCTTCCCACTTTTTCTCATTCTACAGTATATACTGCATGTGTTTAAGGTGGAGGTGGGACTTGACCAGGGCTCGGCTCTCAGCCCCTTCATCTTTGCAGCGGTGATGGACAGGTTGACAGATGAGGTTAGATCTCCAAGTCTCCAAAGACTATGATGATATTGTGATTAACAGTAAGAGTCTGGAGAGGTGGAGCGACGTACTGGAGTGAAAAGGCATGAAGATCAGTAGGAGCAAGACAGAGTACATGACCGTAAATGAGAGGGAAAGTGGGGGGGAAAGGTGCAGTTGCCAGGAGTACTGTAGATGTCGGGAAGCTTGAGGAGTTAAAATATTTAGTGTCAACTGCCCAAAGCACTGGAGAGTGTGGTAGAGAAGTACAGTAGTAGAGTGCAGGCATGGTGGAACGTGTGGAGAAGAGTAGCAGAGGTGATCTGTAACAGAAAGGTATCGGCAAGAATGAAAGTCAAAGTTTACGTGACGGTATTGAGACCAGCAAGGTACGATTTGGAGACGTGGTGCAGACAAAGACATGAAGCAGAGCTGGACATGGCAGAACTGAAGATGCTTCGATTTGCTTTGGGAGTGACAAGAATGAGTATATAGAGGGACAGTGCAGGTAAGACATGTGCAAAGGAAGGAAGATGGGGATATCAGGATGAGAATATTAGAGATGGAGCTACCAGGCAGGAGAAGGAGAAGAGGAAGGCCCAAGAGGAGGTGTACAGATGTGGTGAGGGAGGACATGCAGGAGGTTGGAGTGACAAAGGAAGAAATTGTGGTAGACATTGGCGTAGTTTAGCAGACAGATTCAGCGGCTCTTTTTATCAAAATTTAAAGATAAGTTTGTTACCTTGACTCATTCCACTAAGGGCCAGTTCACCAATTTGAAGTTTTTTAAATAGTAATTGCTACCAAAACAAAAACCCCACACCATGACGCCGCTTGTTTAGTCTTTGACATGCTTTCAACGTCATTAGCTAAAACTAGTAAAAGCTGGAAAGCATTAAATCCAGCTCTATGTAAAGGCTCAGACAAGCCTTCAATTTCATATGAGAACAAATGACAAATGCAAGTGCACGGATCTCTATCAGTATAACAAGAGATACACAGAGTCGAGAGGTTACTGTCTACATATCATTCGTTACTGTACTTGAGTACATATTTCATGTATCTGTACTTTACTTGAGTAGTTTTATTAGAGGATATTTGTCACTTCTACTTCGCTCCATAGTACAGCGACATCCATGTACTTCTATTTACCTACATTTCTGCCTGCAGTTACCCAAGCACATTGATCTGCAGTATGTGAAGCGAGAATGTCGCCACCTGCTGACCATAATGTGTTTGACTTGACTTTCCTTTGAGACATGCCTAATAGAACGCAACAGATCAGAAGTGAGACTGGTTGCAGACAGGGACACAAGAGCATGTTTTAAGCTATTAAAAAAGTTTGTAAGGTAGTACAAGCCCTGTACTTTTTATACTTGAAGGTGAGTACTTCTGTACTCAAGTACACAAGTAAATATATGACTTCGGCACATAAAGCAAGTCCATAACATACAGTACATTGCTTGAACAAGCTCGTTCGCAGAGGTGGAAAGAGGAATATGATTTTGTACTCAAGTAAAAGTATTGTTACTTTAGTGAACTTTTACTGAAGTACAAGTAAAGTTACCCTTATAAAAATCTACTCAAGTAAAAGTAAAAAGTAGCTCATTAAAAATTTTATCACAGTAAAAGTTACTGAGATACTTTTTTTTGTTTTTTGTTTTGTTTTTAACAGCGGGGGTGGGATGGGGGATGGAACACACTTACATAATAAATCTGTTCCTTTGTTGTGCTTGAAATCAAAGTCGTGGCTTAAATATGACCAGGGGTTTGCTTCATAAGAATTTGTTGGCGTTTCACTTTCAGCTGCGTCTGCATCACTGACATCTGTTTTGTCCGTCTCCATCGTTCTTGTGGATTTAGCGCGTTTGTTCTCCATCAATCAATCAGTGGTTTCCGGGGTGCAATTTTTTTTCCTTCCCCGGAAGCAATGTCTTTCCTTCCTTTCCTTCAGTAGCGAATATGATTTAAAATGTAGTGAAGTACGATACTTTAAACAAAACATACTTAAGTAAAAGTAAAATTACAGATTTTAAAAACTACTTTAAAAAGTAGAAGTACACAAAAAATCTACTCAATTACAGTAATGCGAGTAAATGTAATTCATTACTTTCCACCTCTGCTCGTTCGTAAGTCTACTTTGTTTTTCGGAAGGAGAAATCCACTCACAAGAAGTCCAAACAACATTGTCTAGGTACTAGGATACTAACACGATTGCCTAAACACAGTATAAAACTAATATGTTCCACGATCTTGTCCTTTAGAGTCATGCCGATGGTTGAACGATTTATGTTAAAAGAATGAGCAAAGTCAACTCGCTCCATTATTTTCACTTTTGTCTCAATGCTTATTGCTTGACGCTTCTTAGCAGTACCAGCTTCATTGCAGCTGCCTTAACACTTGTTGGCCGGATATCCTCAGATGCACGCTGCATGCACGTGACAATGTACGCCGGACATGTGATCTAACTTCCCACGATTGAACAAGCCTGAAAGCATGGCTGCACTGCATCTTCAAAAGTTCATAACTCGAATGTTCGTATGTAGGGGACTTGCTGTACTTGAGTAACATTTGTGTACTAGGGAATCTTTACTTATAACCAGTGTTATTATATTTCTCCATTTACATTTAATAACATTTATTTTTCACAAAAAAACATTATGTTGGGCTTTTAGATACTAAAAGATCTTTAGTACATAGCTGTAGAGGCGGCTAAAAGGGCTTTCTGATACAGTACAGTACATGCTATTTTCACTAAAGAAAAAAAAGTACAGTATGTGTCTTATGAAATGTTATTGAAATCAGGACTCTCTAAATAAGTCTTAAAGCCTTTAATTTTACTAACATGTACAACTAGCACAGTAATCAACATCATCATCATCCGGGGGCTTAGGGTGTAGAAGCTAGCCGTCACAAGACATGGTGCTGCTACTGTGTTCAGGACTTTAAACAGGAGTCACAAATGACCTCAGATAGGTTTATGGAAACAAACAGTGGGCCCGTGGCAAACCTCTAGGTGATGAGTCACAGCTCCAGGTGAGCACGTTCTATACTGAACACGTACCAACATCTCTGTTACCAGATGATCAGCATTTTCTGAAAAACTCAAGCCGGCCCAAGTCAGAGTTAAACGTACTGTAGAGTGAAACATCGTCCTGAAGCCGTTGATCTGTTAATGAGCTACTTACTCTTAATTGGCTGATTGCATACATCAGGTGTTCTTTTAAAAGTGGATGGTGTGTGTACACAGACAAGCGCCTCGATTAAAGGCAATGTAAAAAGTATGGTGGTAAACAAAGTGTGGACAAGTTTTACACTACACAGTTTGTTTAACAACGTCGTACCAATAGATCATTAATTTTAATGAATGAGATTACGTATACTGTACATGGTGGGTGAAAAGTAACTAGGCATTACAATTGTTAATAAAGTCTATATTTCTTATACAAATGTATTGAAACAATTTACACATGTACTTTATTGGACAGGAAAATAAAAGCAAAACCTTATATTTAAAATTTAAATGTGCCATCTTTTTATCGTCCCCGGCGTAGTGTTGCGTTCTTCCCTCCATCTCTGCAAAAGAACCACGTAACTCCACACTTCATATAGCGTGCTGCGATCTTAGCTCGCCCCCTCCCCAGACAGGCAAGCGGTCGGCCATCATTGTTACGTCGCATGTGCTGCCTCTCATGGCCGATGCCTGTACCATCAACGCGGAATATATGAAATCCTACTGTACAGTACATACCATCATCTATTTATCATGGCTCCAGTGATACTACAAGTTCTACAGCCATTTAATATCGTCTAGTTAATTTCCACCCACCCTGTACAACATACATACAGCATCCAATTTTTACTTAATTGAACCATCAATTGAAATACCCAAATGACTACCTAAAATGTACATTACTGTACAACTAAAGCAGGAATTACAAACTTTCAGCTTCGAGTTAACAGCCTTTATATTCACACTGCACTTGGTGGGTATACTGTACACAAGGAACAAATATTTGGTCTGCAAAATCAACAAGAATATGGGATTTACACAACAGGTCAGGTTGGACGTAGTTTTTCCTACATTTACACACCAGTATTTATGCTTCATTACTATTCCATATTTTTGTATATTTAAAAGGAAAAGTGCTGGCTCTAGATACGAGCAGATGTGGGTTTAGTGCTTCTCTCCCTCTCTCCATCTCTGTCTTATATCTTTTTGATTACCCTTCTTCTGCTCACTCCCTCTCTCGTCCTCTCCACAGGGCTTCACCTGCTGCCATCCAGTCTGTGTTTATCGAGTTTTCGCTGCATGCTAACAGGGTGAACAAGCTAATTATAGAGTGTAAGGCAGAGATTCGCAGGCCCACTTGTGTTAATTAGCTGGCGGCAATAAAGCAGATGGGATAATGGAGGGCTGTAATTTGATAATAGGGTATTTACCCTTTTTTTTTTTTTTTTTTTGAAAGGAGAAATGCACTCACAGTAAGAGCGATGATGGCAGATTTAATAATATAATGTAGCAGAAACTACTAACTGCATTTCTAAAATGATTACCGTGTGGCTAAATGTAGGAAATATTAAACTTTGGAAGTGAAAAAGGAGTGCCATAGAAATGCAATTTATTTTTAAGAATGTGATAAATTCTCTTTGGTTTAAGTCCAGCTAGTCACAATAAAAAATAAAAGTGTTAAAGTAGTGCACTTATGATTGCTTCTCTCTGTATTTAGAACAAACATCTAATACGTTGCCATGAAGGCTGATAACCTAATAGTGTATCGCCAGCCTCATCCTCCACTGAGGATAAGAGTCACTCAAATACAGATACTGTTCTCTACTGAGGATGACAATCAAAGGGCAGATTCTGTTCTCTATTGAGGATGAGAGTCACTCAAGAGCACATCTTATTATATAGCACGGGCGGAGCCTGTTCTCTATCGAGGGCGGAGCCTGTTCTCTATCGAGGGCGGAGCCTGTTCTCTTTTGAGGATGGGAATCTTTCAAGAACTGATCTTATTCTATATCGAGGATGAGAATCACTCAATGGCCAGATCCTATTTTCTATTGAGGATGAGAGTGACTCAAGCACATCTTGTTGTTTAGTGAGGATGACGAGAGCAGATGCTGTTTTGTAAAAAGAATCATTTAAAGGCAGATCCTGTTCTCTATTGAGTATGAGCGTCTGTATTAAGGAAAAAACCTCAAAAGCTTATGCAGGTAGATATATACTGTTGTAGTTAGGCTCATGATGCCACTTTGCAAATCACTGCAACTCAAATACTGAGCAGACGGTAGCCATGGTATACTATACTATATATATATATT
>JAQMYK010000038.1:30567576-30579211 GCA_030014345.1 Clarias buthupogon | reverse complement strand
ACTAGAATATAAAACATGTTTTCAGTTATTTCACCTTTTTTTGTTAAGTACATAACTCCACATGTGTTCATTCATAGCTTTGATGTCTTCAGTGAGAATCTACCAATGTAAATGGTCATGAAAATAAAGAAAACATATTGAATGAGTGAAGGTGTGTCCAAACTTTTGGCCTGTACTGTATATCCAGGACAACACAAGAAAATGCTTACATTTATGTTTAAATCAAGCACTGATAATTCAGACAAACAGAAATCCAGTCCTTTACTAGTATTATTTGAAATGTGCCAAATGTTAGTGCTACAAAGAGATGAATCTGTGAAACTAACCATAATTAATCTTTGCTAGTTGACTCTGCCAGCTTTCCTTTCCAACTATTTGTTGTAGTGGAACTTTTTGTAAAAGACCCATATTTATCCATGTTAAAGAGACCAAGTGTAATTAAATGCTGTATATACAGTATTTACAATAGTTGCGTGTGTCATCAAGGTAGAAAGCTCTCAGTATGCCGGAGCCATTGATTGGGACCACCTGCTTCACAGCTGGCCTCCCAGGAACTCCTTTAAAAGGCCCTAACACGTGGAAATAACTTGTAGTGAGGGCACGACTGTGGAAATAACTGCCAGCCGAGTTTCTGTAACGTGCAAGTTGTGTTTGTGAATGAACTGTGGGACCTGATGCGTGTCTACCACAAGATGGTGGACAAGTTATCTGTGAATTTTGAAGGATCAGGCGTTCCCCTCACTGAATGTTCATAGGGATGACTGCGGTGGTCCTCAAGCCACCTTAGCTGGTATTGCTATTCACGAATTTACTGGCTTCTTTTAAAAATTTGTATCATTCAAATAGTTAAGTGCGGGTTAAAAGTCTCATCATCATACTGCGCTTGGAATCTTCTGCAAATGTTGAGATTTTCACAAGAAATTTCATCACAAATCCCGGTTTCACTTGAACGCCCCTTGTGCCTTAAAATGCCACTAATTAACAAGGAAACAGGTTTCTTCAGTGATACATGATAGGGTTGATATGATTGTGCTGAGTGGCCGGATCTTAAAACTGGTGGATTGCATTTAAAGCAATGTCAAATTGTCAAACATTGGTGAGAAAATAAGGAATTTACATATTTATTACAAAATTAGCACTTAAACCTTTTCCTCCTATAACGTCACCTTAATCCACTATGAGCTTTACTGTAAAATAACCCTACAGGTGACCTCGTCCAACATCTGAAACCTCTTCCAAAATCGCCACACGAGTTCTACTTTAAAAAGCATCCGAAAGAGTATCTGACACAACCGACATCTTCAAGAGAACCGAAAAAAAAGACAACAGCTTAGAAACCAGAAGGATAAGAGGAATAAAAAAAAAAACAAAAAAGGCAGGCTCTGAAGAGAAACAGAGCACTGTAGAGATAAGTGCTGTCGAAGCCTGAAGAAGAGCAGTGTAATCTTTGTGTTGTTTAGAGTTCCCTCAGGTCCCTCCGACACCGCAGCCTCTTTAGGCGTTAACAGACAGAAAGCAGAAGAAAGAATGGCTCAGGGCTACACGGAAAGGAGGTACAGAGGAACAAAGCGGATTCAAAATGAACAAGTCATTGTTTCAGCATTGTACATGCAGATAGCATAAAATCAGCCGAAAGGCATCATAATTTAAAAACAGAGGAGAAAAAGAAAAATGCATCCATGCATACTGAGACCAGACTTATTAGTTAGCAGAAAAATAGTTTATATGACGTTTGTATGGACCTAGTAGTAGCCCAGCAAACTTCATGCATATTATAAGCTAATGCCCATTATATCAATACCCAAGTAGAAAGAAGACACGCGTGTTATACAGTACGAACGAGTTCCATTCCGAAAGCTTACAGTATTTGCTTCAATTTCAATTTGTTCGTGAGTCCAACAAACATTGTCTAGGTACTGGGCAGTGGTTGGGGGACGTTACTTTTTAAAGTAACTAATTACATTACAAAATTACTGTCATTGAAAAGTAATCAGTTACATTACAGCGTTACTTTCTGATAAAAGTAACTAGAGTACTTTTCCATTGCAGAAAATTAAAATTCCTTTGTGATTCCTCATGCATGTTGTTTAGTCAAGACAAGTCACTCGGAGCGAAGTTTGGCCCATAATCTGCTAACTACTAATACTGTACCCCTATCTCACCTACGGGTGGCCACAGGTACGGTTCATCATGATTCATCGCGAGTTTTGGACCTTGCAGAATTTTGCGGTACGCCGGGCAATCATTCGCGGCAGCTTACGGTGCCGAACACCGCTTCTCACCGCGAGTCAAACAGCATAGGTGAGCTAGGGGTATAACAGCAGGAATAACAGACGGGACGTGTTATCGGGGGCAGGGCCTATAGGACGAAGACATGTCCTATAGGACACACACTAATGTAATGACTGCTGTCTGGCTCACGGATTACATAAATTGTCTGAATAACGGATTACATTTTTGAAAATAAAACTAAATAACCGAGTACTTAAATGGCGGCTCTAAAGCGTTAGATTACTCGTTACATCAAAAAAGTAATCCAAGTTCTCCAACACTGGTACTGGGATACTAACTATTGGCCATCCACAGTGTACAACTGTGCTGATGGTTGAACAATTATCGTTAAAAGAACAAGCAATGTCTGCCATCTTTTCACCTTGGTCCATTTTCTTAATTCTTTTCACTTTTGTCTCCATCGTTTCTGCTTGGTGCTTCTTAGCAGCACCAGCTTCTTTGTTTGCTTCTGGATATCCTGAGCTTGTACTGTACTTGCAGAGGATGCACAAACCACACACATGACAATGTATGCCGGACATGCGATCTACAGTAACTTTTTACAAATTCGTACTTTCGAAAGTTTGTAACTTGAATGTTTCGTATGTAGGGGGACTTACAGTAGGTATAAGGTTAGCCGTTAGGAAGTGAACACATACCAATATGATTAGCCACTCATACTTGCATCACATACTCCAGAATTTGAGAAATAAGGCCAGACAGCCACCTTCACAAACACACAAGCCAAGACAGAGTTAGAGTCAGACTTCCATGGCTGGCCAACAATACTGTAATTGCATTAAGCTTTCCGAACCGCCGGCCTGTACAGACGCAAAGGGAGCGAGGATCCCAGCTGAAAACTGCTCAATCTATGCAGTGTGCTTAAACCAGTGATGAATTAGTGTATTTTCATTCATGTTCAGTTAAAATTAGTCTACTAGCCCGTGTCTATTTAAAGAAATGGGAATGTATAAATTAATAAGGAAACAAACCTCACAAATTGAAAAACCATTTCACCAGCACGCACATCTCTAGTGAAACCATCTATGACCTCTAAAAATGCAGTTTGAACTTGAGGGACCATCAATATTTTCCAGTGTTTTCCACACTGTGCCATTCATCATTTCAGAAGAGTCATATTATTGGCCTGGATCGAGCAAAGACGTTAACTAAGAATATTTAAAATGACTGGAATTGGTTTAAGAACCATTATCCATTACGTTATTAAAGCCATCAAGGATAGTGCTAAACCCGGAATAAATTTGAGAGAAAAAAAAATAGAGTCATAAATGGAGAGCAGTTAAACGCTTGAAATTGGTTATAGAAATCACAGCTAGATTTAACATTTAAAAGTAAGAGCGTGATGAGAACTACCAGGATTGGGACTAAATAATTCAAAGTCAAATTTTATTTGTCACATACACAGTCATACACAGTCCGATATGCTTAGACGACCGTCAGTGACCTTAAAATAAAAGACTATTAATAGGAAATGAATATGAAAAGTAAATAGAAGGTAAATTTAACTAAGATGAATAAAAATAACTGTACAAAAATATATGAGAAATATAGAAATAAGAAAACCAGCTGTACAAAATAGCTGTGAAAGGCCATACGAAAACCACTTCGTTATTGGGACTAGTCAAAAAAAGACTTCAGTTTGCTAGGGAGCAGAAAGATTAAACTTTGGAGAGAAAAAAAAAAAGTCATGTGGTCTGATGAGTCCAGATTTATCCTATTCTAGAGCAATGGGCGTGTCGACGTAATAAGGTAAATGCATGAAGCGATGCACCCATCATGCATAGTGTCGACTGTACAAGCCTCCGGAGACAGCGTTATGATCTGGGGTGGCTTCAATTGGTCATGTCTAAGTCTAGGCTCAGCAGCCTTATGTGGCAATAAAGTTGACCTGAATGTATTCAAATGTACCTGAATGTATGTTGACAATGCACAATGGTCACCATTCTGCACGGGCCAATCAGAGCTAAACACAAAGGTTAGCAGCATTACATTACCCTCTAAATTACCCACAAGACACAATCCCTTTATTTTTAATTCCGTTTTTCCTAATCAATTGAACACTACCATTTTACGCACTCCCAGGATGCTAGAAAAAGCAAATATTCAGAGGAATAAATATCAACAAGCATTTGATTCCCACTGAATTGCCTGTATCACTCAGCACAAAGCAGCCATTCATAGACGCTGCCTGTAATTTCAATACTTATGGAACTGAAGACATTTACCCATAACGATTGGCGCATTAACACGACTGAAAATGGGACAAGCGTGTCAATGTCGTTCCCAGTCAGCAGAGCCGTGAGGCTGACGCCAATTACAGAAACTCTATTCATAATGGCTCAGTGAGCCGCACCAAAACGATGAATCAGACAGAATGAATCATCCTGAGCTCAGAAAAAAAAAAAAAACAGAAAGGCATTGAGAAGAGTTGCTCATGAGGTTCTTGTCCTGGAATTACTTTCAGCTGCTTTCAGGAGAAAAAAAGGACAATTATGACAATGTATTATTCTAGCTGTACGATTGAAACTTTTAAGTGTAACATGTAAACCAGGAAGTCTACAGTGTGGCATCGCAGAAATGGGAAGGAACACCATTTTTTAAAATGAATAAAATCCTTCAATTAAATGTTCCAAAGATGACGGTGGAAGATGATGCTACTGTACATTTGTTTATCATAAAACTTTCTTAGGAAAAACTGAAACATGATTGATTTTCAATCGTGAGGTTGGGGGCTCAGACTGTTAGCGAGAACCACATACAGACGGATATTATAGTAGAGTCGCAGTGCATATCTCTGTGCTGAAAAGCTGATAGCATCTCCCTTTCAGCACTCCAAATGCCACAGCTAGAAAGGCAATAAAACACACTGAAAGGGAGTCACAAGCATGACATAGAAGAAAGTGCAAAAGAAGAAGAAAAAAAAAAAAGAGGGTCAAAGAGATGGTAAAGATTGTCAGAAAAGAAGGTAAAGATGCCTTCTCCTTGTGGGAAGTGCTCTTTTGAGTTCAAATAAAAGCAGATCCATCATTGTCCACCGGCACAGATCTCAAACAAAGGCTTAAATCTCGACAGAACATATTGAATATAAAAGAACCTATTGATTATGAAAAAATGTGTCACTATGTATGTTTTCACTCGTCTTCAATAGATTTTGTATGTCAGCCACTGGTACGGAGGTGGCCAAAAGTATTGAGACAGGGGTGAAATTCAAAGTTTTAAAAATTAAGGATCAAAATTTCAAAATGAAATTTATATACAACAATCAATACTGAGTATTGATACTGAATTCCATTATTCTTCAAAAACTGCTGGAGTGTGGAGTCAAAAAGACGCCTTGATCGATTCCTGAAGATCATGTACAGAATACAGTTTCTTGACTACTTCTTGCTACTGCCTTCTTCACCACTGCACAACAGTTTCCCCTGGGTTTAGGTCTGAAGATTGCTTCAAAAACTTAAACATCCTTAACACTGGCAGTATTTAACTTTTTTATTTAGTTAATTAGCACACTCCTGTAGCTAGACTAGAACTAATTAGTAACATCACCTGGTCATACTGTACTGTACTGTATGTTGTGGGAGCGAACTGTTAAAAGTATGCAAGAAGAGATGTACACAGATCAGGTTAAGATTGAATAATGAAGTTATACAGACACCATATCCGAGGTCTCACCCTCGACAGACACACCAAGATGTCACCGATAAATAAAGCAAATGACCTTGACTAAGAGTTTCTCTTCAAATCTTTACATGCATTCTCTGATTAAGGCTTCAGGATGACAAACTGAGTAGGAGCAGAGGAATGCAGTAGACAGGACCGGGAAATAAATTGCAATGAAGCACAGTTGATCTTGTTCTTATACAAAGTTGATGCAAATTTAAATTTAAGAGCGCCATCTTGGTGAGGTAACGACATGTAAACCACCTCTCTCATCATCTCTCATCATTCTCTATACAGCGTTTTTCTGTACATGGTCACAGGGGGGCCTGGAGCCTATCCGAACAGACACTGGGCACTAGGCAGGGCTGTCCCTGAACGGGGTACCAAATCATCATCTGCATGTCTTTGGGTGGCACAGTGGCTTAATGTTTAGCACTGTTGCCTTACACCTCCAGGGAGCGGGTTTGATTCCTCCCTCGGGGCTGTGTGCATGGAGTTCGCACGTTCTCCCCGTGCTTGGTGGGTTTCCAGTCCAAAAGAGCTGCAGATTAGGTTGATTGTCCTTCCCAAATTGCCCGTAGTGTGAATGAGGCATCTGCCTGTGTACATTGCCATAAATTGGCACCCCATCTAGGGTGTACCCCGTCTCGTGGCCCAAGTCTCCTGGGATAGGCTTCAGGCCCCCCACAACCCTGTATATAGGATACAGCGGTATAGGCAATGAGTGAATGACTGCATGTCTTTGGACTGTGGGAGCAAACCCTTGAGGTGTAAGACCATGGTGCTAACCACTACATCACTGGGCAACAGCAAATAAACCAGTTAATTTGAAATATAAGGTATGTATCGTTCATTACTGCATTTACTGCTGAATACTGCTGTTGTAGCAAAGGCTTCAAATATTAAATCATTCAACTCTATCCACAATAGTTCTGGAAACAGATGGAAAGCTTTTAGGCTGTTATTTATATACATGATGGCACTTTGTACAGAAAAGGAAAGGCCATTGTCTAGACATCCATTAGCAGGCATCGTTTAGTCCCACTTTTGAAAATGTCGGTTAGGGAACAGCATTAGCTTTTGGACAAAAATAAATCCCAGAAAAAAATAAGTAGCAGGCAGTCAAAGGGAAACGTGTGCAAAAAAAAGCTCAAACCGGTGCCTAACAGTGAACAAGTTCATCCTTAATCACTCAGATAGTATTCATGCACATTTCTTCATTATCATAACTTCCAAAAACACTCTAGCAGACGGACTAAAACAGTCCGAAGCAAACCACTGAACATGCATTATAATTTATACCCTTATTACATATGAACTGTCCACAAGTTACTAGGATGTGTCATGCGATTTATGCAATTTATTGTTTCAAGATGTATTAAAAACTGCATTGGAAATCTAGGTTTTGTCCAACGTCTTAAGGCTATAAATAGATTTTGTGGTTGGTAGTCAGAAACATTATGGTAGACAAGTAAAGGCAACTGAAGAAGTGGCCATACTGTGGCATGCTTTCACAAAGAGTTGTCAGGTTCTGCCTGCAAGAACAAACACCTGCTGGTCAGTGACCTGTAATTAAGCAAAGAACCAACTCTCGTGAGCAAAATTTAAAATGTTGAAAAACTGTTCTAGACAGCTGTTAAGGCATTGTGTTGTTCCAGAAGTGTTTCGGGGTTTTTAAAAATTTTGGAACTTCCAAGTATCTCAATGAGTGTCCTCTACAGGGTTAAACTAGAACTCTCGAAGACTTCCAAACCAGTCTCTCATTGGTGCTACTCTAGAAAGGGCCCATTAGAAATATTTCAAGAATGCATCTGTAACACAATTGCTCAGCCCTAGAAGACAACCATGACCCCTGTGACATCATTGCGGTCTGGAGGTTATTAAAAAGACAGTATTTCTAAATCCAGATTTATGTATTCAGTATTTCTGAATCCAGACATTGGAAATCTGGTAAGTAGGACTTGGACTGTCCTCAACTCGAGCTGCGTGATGTACCCTAGACCAGGGGGCCACCCACCCCGGTGCTACATCAGCAAGCAAATGATTAAGCTTTCTCTACTGAGACACAAACAAGTTTCAGCCTGTGGCATTTGCAGTTCAGTTGGCCTGGAACAGATCTAAAAAGCCTTGAGGAATTGATACGGCTGGCATCTTCAGTCCAAGCATTCTTAACAGAACCAGATACCACAGGCAGTATGATTTTTTTTTTTTAAATACCATTTTGCCAATGTGCTGCAAGCATACTGTACTAAAGATAACCGAGAAAAGAACAAAGAATATTAACAACAGTGGACAAGCATTTTAAACCATGTTCATCAGCTTATAACGTTTTTCACACCCCCACAATATGACTGAGCAACCAGTCTTAGAAAGAGCAACCAGCCATTTGCAGATCTTTATGATCTATACAGTAATATAAAGTCTATTTTCTTTTGTTTTTATACCTGATTTGATTTACTTTGCCGGTTTTATTATCTAATTTAATTTGTGCTGTAGATTTCACCAAGATGTATAGTATTGAGCCAACGCTCTTCACTTGAAGGAGCAGTAAGCGATTCGAACAATACAGTGTTACAATGTCAAAGATGTCCAAACTTGATTATATCATTTATTAACAACCGGCTGTGTGGTTTCTATGTTCACTCACCAAAAATACTTTATGTTCACCTTTTTATAAAAGAATTTCTGACCATTAAGTAATTACGGACATTCAGCCTCATTCCCTCCTACACATCAGCTAAAACCTGAGATTCCTTCAATAACGTGAAGTGCAGAACCAAACCCAATGGCAAATCAACCAAAATTTGCATAGAGAAAATATGCACTTGATCAACATACCTTTTAGGAACAGAACCGGTTCCTAAAAGGGTACATTAACTAGCTGATATTTACAGGTATCCACAGGTAGGCACTGCATGCAGTGGCTGCGTAATATGGGGTGTGGCAACCACCGACGACAGGACTCGAATCCGGATCCTTAGATCCCCAGACCGACAACCTATTGTACAGCCTTAGCTACCTGAGCCACGACAGACCCTTTCCTTCATCTATAATAGCTACCATGGTAAAATCCCAGAAGGACCACACCATATACTGCATTTAAATGTTTCTCTCATCAAATTCAAGTCTGAGCTCCTTAAATTATCGATACACCAGAGAAAAATTAATCGCAAAGCTAAACTGCACGCCTGCCTGCACACAGAAAGCAACTTATAACGGTCTCTCCAGGCTTTCAAATACTAAATAGTGCAGTGTAAGGGCACTTGTAGACCCGGAACAGGACCCATTGCTCTAATAAGATACACAGCCATTATTTAGACACTGGCTTAGCGAGTTCCATCACGATAAACTTGAGGTTTCGAAAATTCCAGCCCTCACCTTATTAGTGGAGTGATTACAGAGCACGTTCGAGGGAAGGAGACCAACTTAATGAAGCACTAGAGTCAGATTCTCCCATGTAGGCCATCAGTAAACCACCACCAGTTCATATTGGCACAACATTATTTACACTAACGGCTGTGGCATCTAATGGGATATTGCACTCCTCATCTGTTTTAATTTCAGTTTATAAGTTTTTAATTATGTTCTAGTTTCAGCTGCTTCCTCAAGCTCTTTAAAGCCTACAAAACTGTCACACTGACATCCTTCACTATTCTAAACGTCTTATTTTATGCAAACATCTCAAATCAAAGCCAAAGCAACCTTATGTCGATCATAGCATGCTGGTATTTTTTTGACATTGAGAAACGGTACATGCAAGAACCGTAATCATAAACATTTGCTTTCCTTTTTTTTTTGCTCTCACTCATACACATCGTAATTACGCTTTGTGCCATTATGACCCTGGTCCTGAAACTCATTACACTCACTCGAAATGTCAACAGCTCATCGCAGCCCACTCTAATTAGACCGGAGTAAATGCTAGAGTGACTTCCTCCCCGACTCCCATTGATCTCCTGCTCACTTCCTCACTTTCGTCATCGAATTATCTCGACAATCAACGTCCATCAAAAGACGTCAAGCTCTGTCGTCTCCGTCAGCGGTCAGAAAAGAGCGAGTGACATCAACCAAAACTATGCATTTCTATACTGCATCCATGGGGGGAAAAAAGGAAAAAAAGGTTAAAGAAAGACTAATTGAAAGACATGCACAAATTACACAGTCTATATGCTCATGTAAATGTTTTCTTTATACAATCAATTATATATACTGTACATGGAGGGCAAGTTATGAACATGACACAAACAGCAAACAAACTAACAGACTGATGCTATCAAAACATTTTTCATATGCTGCTCACTAAGGAGCAGACGTAAACACATGCGCAGTCAGACAATTTTATGATATTAACCAAACCTTTCTTTAAATTTTTTTTAAAAGAATTTTAATACACCAGCACTACAAATGCAGGAAAAATATATTTAACCCAAAGTGCACTGGTCCAATTTTTCATATTCTTGTTTTTTGTTAAACTGAAATATACAACAGAGCTCCGAACAAGTAAGCGGATTGGACGAGAGGCGATAATATAAGATAACAGCACCGGGTCATTTAACTACAGTATATGCATCACTCCGTCACAGGTGTTCTATCAGTCGTTAATTACACTAACTGTCCGTCACCAGCATGAGTGAAAGTAGGTCGGAACAGTCCACAGTACTGGAAAGAGAGAACAGATGGATGTTCTGCAAAACACACAAGCAAAATGAGTCACAACCTATAAACACACATCTGATAATGTTGCCATCTTAAACAACACACTGTCTTAGTAACTGCTTCCAAGTCATTCGAATTGCCTCCGAACCATCTTGTGCTAACGGGAACTTCAAAGCTAACCAGATAAGCCCTAATAAGCCTGATCCGTCTCTAAATCCATCTCTAACTGCTGATCAAGGTCACAACTTGGTGTGTGGAACGAGGGATTGAACATCCAACATACATCACTAGCTTTCCATTTAATACCACCTGAAAGTTAGCTAATATTCTAAAGCAGATCAAGTGGAAATGGAAAATGGAACTTAGGATAAGTTCCTAAGGACTGTCCATCACCTCCATCGTTTATTCTACTCACCTTTTGGCTACTGTATATGGTCCACTAAGTGTCGGTCACCAGCACGTTGAGGGGTCGTTAGCACCGCTGGTCCAGGATGGATATGTTGATGGAGGACAATAAGGAAACAAAATCGATGTGCTGATAATAAATGGTGTTTGTTGTTGGAAGTGTTGTATAAAACCAATATCACACTCGAGGTCGTGCTGTTGCGCTCAATATCAGTACAGCTGTGATATTTCCAATTAGGACCTTCGACTGGTTCATACCCGCGCTGATTCAGTACAATGGCGCAGCCTCGAGTGCAATATTGCTAATTTACAGTATATTTGTTGAGGTCATTATTCATCTTGGTAACTTTAAAACTTTTTCAGATGGTTACACTTATGTTACACAGATTATACTTCATAAAGGGGTATAAAAGATTAATATCTAACTAGGTGTGACATGACCTTATTCTGTCCCTTAAAAATAATTATAGGGCTTTCGGTAAAGTGTTCGCCCTATCATCCGGAGGTCGCGAGTTCGATTCCCGGGTGATGCTGTAACCTCTCGGAGCCGGAGGTCTAGAGAGAGCTGATTGGCCGAGCTCTCTCAGAGGGGAGGGATGAGAGGTACTTAGTGCTCCCACAT